>JZKD02S0845619.1:163976-210340 GCA_000966675.3 Picea glauca | reverse complement strand
TCTCAATCTTTCCATCTTTCTGAGGGTGATAGTTGGTGCTAGGTGTCAACTCTGTCCCCACCAATCAAAACAAATGTCTCCAAAATGTCCCTATGAACCAACTGTCTCTGTCACTGACAATGTTCTTCGACAACCCATGAAGTTTGAAGACCTCCCTAAAGATAATTTTGGCTATCTGAACTATGCTATACTCTGTCAATATGGCATAAAATTGATCAAGCTTGGTCAATTTGTCAACCACTACATAGATACAGTCCTTACCCTGGGGCTTGGGTAGACCTGCGATGAAGTCCATAGATATACTCTCCCATTTCTGGTCTGGAATGGGGAGTGGATGAAGTAGCCCTGCTAGAAGAGCATGCTCTGACTTGTTTTGTTGGCAAGTCACACACTCACTGATGTGTCTCATAATGTCTTGTTTGAGGCCCTTCCATGAGAACCTCTCTTTGATCTATCTATAGGTTTTGAAAATCCCCTTATGGCCTGCTAGAGGTGAATTATGATCTTCGGTGAGGATCTTCTTCTTAAGCCCTGAATCTGGAACCAAGTAGACTCTATCCTTGTAAAATAGGACATTGTCAATGATCGTATGTCGGTCATCCTGTATCTTCCTATCCATCACCTCACAAGTGAACTTGGTCTTGGAGTATTCCACTAACAAGTAGGATTTCCAATCTGCTAAAATCTCCATGAAAGAACATGCCCCAGGTCTCCTCGATAGTGCATGGGCCACTATGTTCTTCTTCCCCTTGAAATACTCTATGTCAAAGTCAAATTCTTGTACCTTCATCACCCATTTCTATTGGTGCTCACTGAGGTCCTTCTCCTCAAGGAAATACTTCAAACTGTTGAGATCGGTCTTGACCACGAATTTTTTGCCCACCAAATATTGTTTGAACTTGGTCAAGGAATGCATGATTGCCAACATTTCCTTGTCATAAATGGAGTACAACCTCTAAGTTTGACTAATATTCCAGCTCTCGAATACAATGGGTTGTCCTCCCTGCATCAAAACTGCACCGATCCCTTCGCCGGATCCATCACACTCTAGTACAAATGGAAAGGTGAAGTCTAGTAGTGCCAACACTGGACAAGTGCCCATGAATTCCTTCATGTAATCAAAGGCTTCTTGTGATTTCTTGGTCCATATGAAGGCCCTATGCTTGGTAATATCTATCAGCAGTGCTCCAAGCTAAGAAAAACCCCAAACAAACCGCCTGTAATAGCTGCACAGCTCAAAGAAGCTCCTCAATTTTGTCACATTCTTGGGCGTCGACCAATCCAGAATGGCCCTGATCTTCTCTTGGTGCACCTATACCCCCTTCACACTGATGATGTGGCCTAATTAAAGCATCTCTGTCATACCAAAATCCCACTTTGACTCTTTGGCATATAATGACAGTGCCTCCATGATTCTCAATACCTCATCCAAGTGCCTCATATGCTCTTGCCATGACTGGCTATAGATCAAGATGTCATCGAAGAAAACCAAGACTAATTTCCTTAACTGATACATGAATATATGGTTCATGCAAGACTGGAATGTAGCAGGTGCATTGGTTAGCCCAAATTGCATAACTAGGAAATTGAAGTGTCCAAAATGACATTGAAATGACGTCTTATCTATGTCTTGTTCTCGGATGTTGATCTGATGATATCCATAACGTAGATCAATTTTTGAGAAGAAAACTGCCCCATGCAGTTCATCCATCAACTTGTCAATGCATGGGATAGGGTACCAGTTCTTGATGGTTTTCTTATTCAAGGCTCGATAATCAATGCACATCCTCTTGGTGTCATCCTTCCTCAGAACTAAGAAAATTGAAGAAGCAAATGGGCTGCTACTTGGTCTAATGTGTCCCATCATCAACAATTCCTTGATTGCCTTCTCTATCTCATGCTTGAACCTCCTAGGATGATGATAGGGGGGGGTGATCATCGGTTTGGCCCCCTCCTCCAACTCAATGGTGTGCTCAAACCCCCTGTCAGGTGGTCTCCCTGGTGGAATTGCCTCAAAGACCTCCTAATGTCATCCCAATAAATTCTTGATCTCTGTATGGTATTGTTGTCAACCTTATGAATCCTTCTGAGTAATGAACAAGAATTCTGTGACATATGCTACCTCCCATGTCTAAATATCCTCTCCATCCTCTTGGCTGAAACTATCCTGGGTTCTCCTGTTGACATACCTCTTAGAACAACCTTCTTCCCATCCTGATCTTTGAATCCCATTTCCAAGGTTTGGTAATTGGTAGTGAATTTTCCCAAGGTAATCATCCACTGAACTCCTAACACCACATTTGTGTTTGATAGGTCAACCACATAAAATGTGTCTCTCACTGTGTAGTCTCCTAACTTCATCTTTAAGTATGGAACTCTGTCTAGACACTCCAATGTGTGGCCATCTACTACCACAACATCAAACCCCTCAAACACCTCTATCTGAAGTGCTCTTCTTGATACTAGTGAAGTGTCGATGAAGTTGTGGGTGGCCCCACCATATATCAAGTCAAATTCCCATTTCCCCTGAATAATCCCTCTGATACAGAGGGTATCATACCTAGGAACACTAGAAAGGGTCTCTATGAAACCTCCCTTTATTGGTTTCCTCCTGTTAGCCTATTCTAGTGATTGTGCGACTACTGGAGGATGGGCTCCTACCACTTTCGATGGTCTATGAGGAGGCTGCTCCTCTGTTGGTTCTAACTCCTCCTATGAACTAGAGGATCCACTGTCTTACTCCTCATCCTCAGTTTTCACGATGTCTGTTGCTACCTCAATATAATGAATCTATCCCTTTCCCATGCACCTATGGACCCAAGGATCTCTACAGTTGAAGCAAATATTCTTCCTCATAATCTCTCACCTAGTATCATCATCCAACTTCTCCTTTCCCTTCCATTCTCTCTGGAATGGCTCCCTATATTGATCCCTCCGGGGCACAAATGGTTTGGATAAAGTTTTAGTATTTATCACTGAGTCTACCAGATCTTGAGTATGAAGGATGGAATCCTGCAAAGTAGGAGGTCTGTATGCCTTCACCCATCCTCTCAAAGGCTCTATGAGTCCTTATGTAAATAGCATGATTAGACCAGGATCTGATATATCTGTCACTGCCATGGCTACTCACTAAAACTCTATGATGAACGCCTATGTTGTGCCTGTTTGTCTCAACTAGGCTAGATCCGTAAAGTGTATCTCGAGATCCTTCCTGTAAAACCTGTCCATAAGCCTATCTGTAAACTCCCTATAGGAGGTGATGTGAATGTGACCCAATGCCACCAGTCCATGATACCACCACTCATGTGCATCACCGTCCAAGTGTAAGGTCGTGAAACTGATGGCCTCTGTCTCGGTCATCTGGTTGAGCTTGTAATACATGTCTAGATTTTGTACCCAAGCTCTGGTAGTGTATTTGGATGATCCATCAAAAGAAGGGATGGTGATTTTCCCAACTTTTCAAATAAAATCGAGGTTATTCCCCTACTGTTATTGTGGTCCTCTCCTCTGCGGCTCTCTGGGGCAGTTCCTGAGTCTAAGTCCACAATACTTGACTAAGATCATGTCCTGATGGAAGTCACGACCCAATGATGTGTACTCCCTCCTATACTCTGAAATTTCATCGGCATGAGTGGGTGGCCTCTGTGCTATAGATGGCAGTGCTGCTAATGGGGGTGCCCTCTGGAAATTGGGAAACAAGGGTCTAGGAATCCTACTCGAAGAGGTGTCTGTGTGAGAGGGTGACTAGGGTCTACTACCTACTCCCAAGTTCCCCTATGTTGCATGTGGGAATTTTGTATCTAGGGTGTCCACTCTAGCCAATCTATCAACCACCTGTGCCAAGGACTAAGACATGGTCTGTTGACTAGCTAAGATATCATTGATAACCTGCATGAAAGTTGCCTCTGGATCTACGGGGGCCTTGCCACATCCCTCTAGTCACTCATATAGGTCTCCTAACAACTTCTCTTCCTCGCGCTCAACCTCACACTCTTCCCTTCTCTCTTCTTCTTTGTGTGCCTCTTCCTCTTCCTCTGAGCTAGGAGGAAAAGGGGGAAAATCAGGCCTATGCCTTCTTTCCTAATGCTTGTTGTATTTGACATATTTGACACCTACGTGTTCATGACCCTCTGGGTCTTCTGCTGCACTCATTGTCTTTAGTAATAGGCTGGTAGGACTAAAGCTCTGATACCACTGTAATGTTCCTAACTTGGCTAGTCTAGGAAATGATGCTAATGTGTGTGTAGGATCAAAGGTTTAGAGCATATAAATGATCATACAAATAATAAACGCGACAAAGGACTACAAATTTTGTATTATGATATCTATGTGGATTACAAAATGGTTGAATGCAGCTGAATAAACTGACAATAATCGACTAGATCAACAAACAAATGATTTTAGCCAGAATACAAATAAGCAACTATGGATGAATAAAATAACAACACTCGACTAGATCAAAAGACAAAAGGATCTTAGCCAGAATACAAATAAGAAATTAAAAGATAATAGCCATAATATGGGAGCACTGTGGAATCAATGAAGAATGATGGAAGACCTGGATGATCTTCCCCATGACTAGGGTGTGTCTTTCAACACTGAAATCAACCAATTGGTGTCTTCCTCCTGGAATACACTGAACTATCTCTCCTGAGATGTGCCTCTTCTCCTCAATGACAAGTCATAATCTGCATACTGATGAATTAGGTCGCTGACCCTTCCTTTATAGCTTTCCAAAACCCTAAATCATGTTGAAACCCTAATTCACTGTTGACTTCCAAAACCCTAAATCACTATTGAAACCCTAATTCATTGTTGACTTCTAGTTTTAGCTCATAATGACTTAAAAGAGATTTTAACCCTTTTTAGCTCAATGTCATTTTCCAAATATAACACCTATGATTGGAGTGACCTCTAGTAACCCTGTTTACACCTCTTTGGGCCTGGCTATAGTCTAACAGGGCGGTTTAGACCATTAAGCCTCCTCTCTAGAGCTCCTATTTGGAAAGGGACATTACATGATACACACAAAGGATATGGTAAAAGTATTACCATTGGTTGAAAAACTAGAAAGGATATGTGAAGGCTACATAGTTGGCAACCTACACTAAGAATCATTTCCAGTTGGCAAGTCTTACAGAGAAAAAATTCCACTGGAAATAGTACACTCACACATTTTTGGACCAATGCAAACTCCATCTATAAGAGGAAGTAAGTTTTATTTTCTAGTATTCATTGATGATTTCTCAAGAAAGACATGGATTTATTTCCTAAATCATAAATGTGATGCATTGGGTTGTTTTCAGTAGTTTAAATTACTTGTGGAGAAACAAAGTGTTTTTTACATCAAGTGTCTAAGAATAGACAAAGGAGGAGAATACATTTCAATAGAATTTCAAAACATTTGTAAATTTCATAGCATCTACGTGCAATTTACCGCGTGATACACACCACGAAAAAATTGTGTCGCAGAAAGAAATAACAAAAATATCATGGAAATGACACGCAACATATTGACAACCAAACATTTTTCAAATGAGTATTGGGATAAGGAAGTAGCAATTGTAGTATACATATTGAACAGATGTCCAAAAAATAGTGTGAAGAATAGAGTTCCTCAGGAGGCATGGATAGGTTCAAAGCATAATGTAGCGCACTTAAAAGTTTTTGGTTGCGTCACATACACACATGTTCGAGATGAAATGAGAAGGAATATGGACAACAAAGGACATAAATGTATATTTTTTGGGTATTCTGAATAGACAAAATGATACAAGTTGTATGACCATGTCGTAAGAAAAGTCATAATCAGCCACAATGTTCAGTTTGTGGAGAATGAAGCATGGGATGGAAGCATAGAAAAGACAATAAAAAGTATTAATGCAATGGAGCATGATGACACATAAGATGAAGTGGGTCAAACACCATGCACAAGTCAGTGTGCAGTCCCATATACATCTGGCACTACAATGCAAATTACCACGCATAATACTCTAGTAAGAACAGTAGGTGCACAGTCTACACCAAGAGCGCAACAAACACCAACAAGCAGTCCAAACAGTTCTACATCTCCAAATCCAAATTTAGCAAGTCTATTACCAAGAAAGACAACAAGTTTGTGTGACATCTCTAATGAAGACACAACAAATTATTTTTCAGTTTTCACAAATAGATGATCCATTAAACTTTGAAGAAGTTGTCAAAGAGGATTTATGGGCACAAGCCATGGATGAAGAAATCATATGCATAAAGAACAATCAAACATGGAATTTGGTTCATGTACCAAAAGACAAGGATGTTATAAGTGTCAAGTGGATTTATAAAACCAAACAAGATGCAAAAGGAAATGTACATAAGTATAAGGCAAGGTTAGTTGCAAGAGGGTTTACAAAAAAACCTAGAATTGATTACAATGAAACATTTGCACCAGTGGCGTGCATGGACACAGTCAGAACCATGTTAGCTATTGTCACACAATACAAATGGCCAGTTTATCAAATAGATGTAAAGTCAACATTCTTGAATGAAAATTTAGAAGAATAAGTATATGTGGAACAACCACAAGGTTATGAGGTTCCAGTACAAGAAGACAAGGTGTACAGATTGAAGAAATCACTGCATGGATTAAAAAAAGGTTTGAGAGCTTGGTATAGTTGCATTCATTCTTATTTCACACAGAATGAATTTCATAGAAGTGAAAATGAGCCAACACTTTATATCAAATCAAATGAGCAAGGTAATGTGTTAATTGTTTGTTTATATGTGGATGATTTGATATTTACAAGTGATTTTGGGATAGAACAATTCAAGATAGCCATGAAGGATGAATTTGAATTGACTGATTTGGGGCTTATGAGATATTTTCTGGGAATAGAAGTGCACAAATCCAAAACTGATATATTTATCTCACAGTCCAAATATGCACATGAAATATTGAAAATATTCAATATGGTGAATTGAAAAGCAACACCAACACCTTCCATAACAAGATTGAATCTAATCAAGGAAGATAAAGAGTCCAAGGTGGATCCCACACTATTTAAAAGACTGGTAGTGATCCAGATGGATCTCAGTGGCCATCCACCTTATTTAGTAAATCACCATCTTGAGCATGTGGTTTTGATAAACCATGTTATTCACCCTTTTGATGGGGAATGGAATGTAATGTCATATTCATTTGTTAATTGCATACATCATGTAATGATTTCCTAGTGGTTTTATGTACATGCCTACAACATAACGTTAATGCACCGGATCCCATTAGAACTCCACAGTTAAGCGCGCACATGATAGAGTAGTACTAGGATGGGCGACTTCCTAGGAAGTCCTAGTATTTTACATGCCTATGGAATTTTATAAACTTAGTCCAATTTATCCCACATGCATCATAGGAATTGTTCTCCTCTCACTCATATATAGTTAAGGTGAAGGAGGGATTTTAAGCATGCAATGGAGTGTGATATAAAGCTTCTTGTGAATGAAGCGTAGCCATGTTCTCATGTTGTTCTCATAATGATCTAGGTCAATGGCATTAGAGAAGTCTTCTCCTTGTCATTTCTCAGAGAAGGTCCCCAACGAGGTTAGGGTATAGAGATTTGGGTCTTGAGCTAGTTTCACTTGAGGAAAACCACTCTCGCTAGCCCAAGCGACCTCCCATGGTGGAAGAAAAGAGAGATGAAAAAGAAAGATATCCTTTCAAGACCTTTCTTGAGGAAGCCCTCATGTGACAAAGGGACAAGATGATGGACAAATTCTTTCATATCCTCCGTGGACTACTGATGGTGACAACCTAGGCATCTTCAATAAGAAACCATTTTGCAAGTGAAAAACCCTTCAAGGTACAAGTCAATTTTGATATCCCCTTATTTGAAGGCCAAATAGATGCAGATGCTCTAGAAAAATCGTTGAATCTACTAAAAGGTTATTACTCTGTCCAAAAAAATTCTGATAGTGAAAAGATCACCTTCACGCCCATTAAATCCCTTCCCCATGTCAGAGCCTGGTGGGAAGGCTACTAGGAGAGGTACACCGCAGATGAATCTACATTATTTGGGAGAGAACCCACTTGGGTGGCCCTTTTGGATGCCCTAAAGGAAGAATTCTAACTTGTCAAAAAATATGATGACCAATACATGAGATGGACAACTCTGCATCAAAAAAGAGACCAGATGATGCCACATTACACCAACATATTTCATACCTTGTGTTCAAAGTTGGGTATCAAAGACTCTGAGCAACACCTGGTTTTGAAGTACTGCAATGGTCTACATAGGTACATCCAAATATAGATGGATTTATTGGACATCTCCTCACTGAGAGTATTGGTGGCACTGTTCCACTAAAACAATTCCACAAAGTAATCTCTCATACTACAAAGTTTAGCCTCTTCACAATCCAATCATAAAGTGAACAAAAGGACACTGCAACCACTTCAGCCTCAACCCAATACCTTTCTATCTAGCAGAAGCAAATAAAAAATATTGTAGAAGAGTACCAATATGTTCTTGCTGCACCTATGGGGGTGCCTCCACACTGCCCAATCATGCAAGTTTATAACAAAAACCGTTATACTCTTCATGTTGAATCTTCACCAATAGAGTCCTCCCACACTCAGGTATATCATGTAGCTAGATTGGTTGAACAGATCCAACGCCTCCAACAATAGGTTCATGACAACCTTCAACAAGCTAAGAATGATAGCTTCTTCAACAAGGCAAGCAACACACCAAGCTTCAGATTTAGCGAAAGTCTCCCTCTCTCCCAAGAGAACTTGACACAATGGGGACCATTGGTTCCTAACAGAGGAGGAATGATCCAGATGGATATCGGTGGCCATCCACCTTTTTCATTGAATCACCATCTTGAGCCCGTGGTTTTGATAAACCATTATATTCACCCTTTTGATGGAGAATGGAATGTAATGTCATATTCATTTGTTAATTACAGAGATCATGTAATGATTTCCTAGTGGTTTTATGCACATGCCTACAACATAGCGTTAATGCACTAGATCCCATTAGAACTCCGCAGTTAAGAATTCTCATGATAGAATAGTACTAGGATGGGTGACCGCCCGGGAAGTCCTAGTATTTTACATGCCTATGGCATTTTATAAACTTAGTCCAATTTATCCCACATGCATCATAGGAATTGTTATCCTTTCACTCTCTCATATATAATTGAGGTGAAGGAGGCCCTTTAAGCATGCATTGGAGCATGATGTATAGCTTCTTGTGAATGAAGCGCAACCAACATCTCTTTCTTTTTAGAGATAAGCTACCCTATTTTTCTAGTTTTTGTTCTACAATATTTTTCTATATTATAGAGTAATAGAAGTTGGGTTTCACTGTATTTCTATGTTCTCTTCTATATTTCTGTGTATTTCTTATATCTTGGTTATATTTCTTCCTCCACGTCATTCTCAAAATAATCTGGATCAAGTAGGTAGTCTTATGTATTTAAAAATGACAATACCTAACATTAAGTATGGAGTGAGCCTAATTTCAAGGTTCATGGAAACTCCAAAAGAATCAAATTGGAAGGTAGGAAAAAAAATCCTAAGATATGTGAATGGAACAAAAGATTATGGCATTAAGTACTCCACTTCATAAGATTTCAGATTCACTAGATACACTAACAGTGATTGTGGAGGAATCATTGATGACAAGAAAAGTACCTTAGGGTACACATTTCATTTTGGAACAGGTATGATATAATGCACATCAAGGAAGAAACCCACAATGATACTTTCTTTAGAATAAGAAGAGTACATTGCAACTACAAGTGCAACTTGTTAAGCATTATGGATGAGAAGGATTTTAAAATATTTGTTGCAGGAATAACGGAAACCAACAACAATATTTTGTGACAACAATTTAGCCATCATGTTATCAAAGAACCATTTGTTTCACAAGAAAACCAAGCACGTTGATACAATATATCATTTTATCATAGAATTGGTGAACAATAAAGAGATCTGTTTAGAGTTTTGCAGGGCAAAAGATCAAGTCGCATACATTTTTACAAAGGATTTAGCAAGAGATTCATTTCAACATGTGTGCAATAATCTGGGAGTCCACGCAGTAACAAATGAGTGACAATAAAATGAAAAATCAATTTTTAATGTAATTTTCTTTTGTAATCCCACCTACTTATTTATAATTAAGGGGGAGTGTTGGAAATTGTAATTACAAATCGGTGAGATATTCACGTCTCCATCAATTTGTCTATCGGTCATTTTTTCAGTAGTTTGTCAGTTAGTCAAAATGTCAGTAAGACAGTCTGTAACTGCAAAATCATACATTTACTCAAAATTCAGTCGGCAAGAAGGAAGTTATAAATGGAGCCAGTATCTATTTTCTCAAGTTGACTTAAGTGTTTGAAGAGTCATTCTAATTAATGACTGTATTTAATGTCGAGTCAATATTAGCTTATGTAGGAAGTCTTAGTCAGTGTCTATATAAGTCTGAGTCTCTTAGTAAAAACATGTTGAAGAGAACTAGTTGATGCATATAGAAGAAACAACAACAGTTGAAGAGTTGACAGAATAAGTCATTGGAGCCAAAGATCATCTATGTCATTGTATTTTGTATTCACGCATAGCGTGAAAGTTTATTAATATCAAACTTTTGTGTATTGACAAGTTTCTTTCTTATTTATGAGTTTATGTGCTAAGCGTAGCACTGTGTTATTCTTCATTCATAAATCATTTCATTAAGTGTGTGTATTCACATCGCATAGGAAATTGAGTAGTCTCGGTACTACACAATGGTCTTGAGAACTTTGTCGCATAGCCTGTTTGATGTGAAGTATTTCAAACTACGTTGCGCAGAGTAGACTGCGCACAATGTTGATCCAACGGATCTCAAACTACACTGATGACCAACATCAAATATAACCTTATCCTCAGGCATATTAGAGTTACATTTGCCTCCAATTTACGACACACTGAACATAAGTTTTGATCTAAATTTCAGTCGCCGGTTGCTCTAGATACTACTAATTATTGTTGATTTAAACATTACAATGAACCTACCAAGTTAGACCGCCTTATGTTTTTGGAAATGTATAATAGAGGAGATAAATTAGGCTTCATATCTATACAAATATATTGTTTAGGTATATTGGATAATATATGGTGTCAAGCAATGATGTGGGAGGTTTATCAGCTCTGAAATCATTCTTTGAGAAATCATTCTTTGGAGCAATCTCCACAACTGCTTCATTTTTTCTCCATTGGAATTATTTAGCTTAGTTGAAAAGATACAACTCTAATGTATATTTCCCTACAAAAAAAAAACATGCTTAATAATGGGAGTACCTAAAGAAAGAAAGAAAACAAAGAACTGGGATTTCATCACCTTGATAGGTTTTGGAACTTTCATCATAAAGCATATATATCTAAACCTAGGTTGGTCAAACACTTATGACCAAATTTCCTCATCATATTTTCTCCACTAACCGATTGGCAACTTAGGATCGAATTCTCTTAAACCATAGGCATTTTCCTTGACTACTTGGTGGCTCATGGCTTCCTCCTATACACCTCAATTGTCAAAATGAAAAAGGTGCCCTTTTCCTTCCCATGAAAGGCATGCAATGCACTTTAACTGCTTAGCACATCATGTAATGTGAATATTAACAATTTTGAGTGCTCAGCTCCATTATCTATGGAGTATGTTCTTCCTCTATGGGACCTGGTATTTTCACCAACAAAAGTGTTTCAAAATGGAGCATGTCCACACCCATCTATCTGCTTAGTCATGGGTTCACAATTGTTGGAAAACATGCCAATGAATTTTCTCATGCGGTCACATGCAGATGCACAAGCAAATGCACATGCATGCAATCTTATGAATTGTTTGTGTAACTGTGTGATCTATTCATGATCAGTTTGTGTAACTGAGTGATAGATGTTATATATGTGAGCATACCCATAGAGGTAGAATACAATGCGAGATAGATAGCAGGGAGTGTGTGAGGAGAGGATGATTGTATGCCTATGAAGGCTATTGTAGTTCTCCTTTGAATAATAGAAGACTGATAATCATTGCCCATGGTTTTTTTCCGATTTGGGTTTCCACATAAATCACTGTTTCAAGTGTGTGTTTGGTGTTCTTGGTTTCATGCATGTTCAATCTTGCTTAGTTTATGCTCTGGTTTTATGCTATGTATTTCTTCCACTGCCTAACAAGTGGTATAAGAGCTTAGAGTTGAAGGAGCACTGAGCGAAGGAGAAAAGAATCTGGTCACTAGATTGAAGAGCTGAGATAAGCCGAGTGAAGTGGAAGTGGAGAGCCAAGGACGGGTTTTATTACACCATCGCGGGTCGTCCCTGTGGGACAGTGTGATGATAGCAAGGAAACATATAAAACTTTAAAAAATTATGGAATTGTCATAGGCTATAGGTGCCACACAGTGCGGCGTCATCGCAGGCTACCCATTACCACAGTGTGAGGATTAGGAAATAGTCACAAGTGATCCATTAAATAGGTTGCGATGATCTTAAAACCCATATATTCGCATGCATGTTATAAACTAAAGTTTTGAAGGATTTTTTTCTTATTCAAAAAGGATATGGTCGTGAGCCTTAAGACATGGCGATGGGTTTTATAATATAAAAAGGTGGAGGTATGTACTTTTAATGTGAGATATAATATAATAAAGGGTGAGGTGGATACCTTTGTTTAAGAAGTGGATTTTTTAAAAGTTTTTTTTTTGAATATATTTTATATATATTAAACCTTTTATTCCTACTTGTTGCTTCATTATAAGAGTTTGGTTTATTAGAATTTGTGTTTTTGTTTTTGTTGGTGTGTGTTAATGGAGAAAGTCTAGAGTTATAAGTTTGAGGTGGAGAAATTCAATGGTAAGAATATCTTTGCACTATGGAAAATTAAGATGCAGGATCTTCCTGTGCAACAAGGATTGTAAAAAACATTGGCTAGAAAGACAAAGAAACCGATAAGCATGACAGAAAAGGACTGGGAGGATCTAGATGCAAGAGACCTCAGTACTATTCGTTTGTGTCTGGAAGATGAGGTATTGCATAACATTTCTGAAGATGAGACAACAACAGGTTTGTGGAACAAACTGGAGAGTCTATATATATGACAAAGAAGTTGCCAAACATAATCTTCTTGAAGAAGTAGTTGTACATCCTGTGAATGAAATAAGGTACAAAAATTGTTGATCACTTGAATGTCTTCAATACTCTGATTTTTCAATTAAATGTTATGAAAGTAAAGTTTGATGACGAGGACAAGGAAATTACACTATTGTGTCTATTTCCTGAGTCTTGGGATCATCTGGTCACAACTGTGTAGTTTAACACAATATATGTCATTGATTATCACACTGTTGTGGGAGCTTTGTTGTGTGAGGAAATGAGGAAAAAAATAAAAAATGAAACCTCTACAGCAGAAGAAATGGTGGTTAGAGGACGATCTAGAGAAAGAGGGAAAAGTCAAGGGAGTACATCAAGGTCTAAATCAAAGGGCAATAAGAGTAAGCATAAATGTTGGTTATGTGGAAAATCTTGGCATCTCAAGAAGGATTGCTGGAAAAGACAAAATGCAGCTAAGGAGGACTCCACAAAATAATATTATCTAGGTGGATATCAGTGGCCACCCAACTTTTCCAACTGGCTCAAAACAATTTTCTGACAATTTTGGCAATTTAGTATTTTTAGCAAATTTAACTTCCGGGACTATTTTAAGGGCCTAAATGAAGGTTTTTCGAGATTGAGCTTCTCAATGATTTTTCAAGGCATGAATAATCCCCCAAAATGAATATCCTCTATGATACCTTTCCAATGGGCTATCATACACCTAAAATAGAGATCGTATGCAAAAGTTACGACCATGAGAGGTTGATGTACTAATTTACCCAAATGGGGCCCACATGACTTTTGGCACTTCATCTCCTAGAGTAAGGTTTTTGGATGTCTAGGGTTATTGGCATTCATGTTTATTGTAAAAAGGCCTTTAGAGCCTCATTGTAATCATCTTCTTGCGAATGCGAGTAGCCGTCACATCTCTTCTCAGAGATAAGTTGTCATCATTCTCGTGAGTCTTTCACTCTGTATTTTTACAGTCTCTATACATTTGTTTCATTAATAGAGATCGTGAATTACTATATATCTATGAATCTTGTTATGTTTCCAATATATATTTTTTATATTGTTGTCTCTCTTGCAATATCTTTGAATATTTATGTGTCATATCTCCGCTCTCATTTTGTGCCGAAAATAATCTCGATCAATGGTATCAGAGCAGGATGCTCTTGATTTTTTTTCAGTGCATGTCCCCGACAAAGTCCGATTATATAAAGTTGGGTCTCGAGCTTGTTTATCTTGTGGAAAATTTCTCTCGCACACCCAATAAACCATCAATGGTGGAAGAAGAGAAAAATGATGGAGTATATGATCCTATCAATATGTTGCTTGAGCAATCTCTCACACGCTAGAGGGATGAAATGATGGATAATTTTTCCCACATCTTTCAATGCCTACCAATAACAACAAACACATATTTATCAAGCGGCAACTTTGGAAGAACCTCTCCTTTCAAGGTACAAGTTAATTTTTATATTCCTGTATTTGAATGACAGATAGATGTGGATTCCCTAAACAAATGGTTAAATCTACTAGATGGTTATTCTTCTCTTCATCATTTTTTCGATAGGGAAAATATCACCTTCTCACTCCTTAAAGCTCTCCCCCACGTCAAACATTGGTGGCAAACTTACTGGGATAAAATTTCCACAGGGGAATCTGGAATATATGGGGTCGATTCCACTTGGGATTTTTTTGTGGATGTTGTAAAGGAAAAGTATTACCTTATTGGAAACTACAAGGATGAGTATATGAGATGGACCACACTGTAGAAAGAGAGGGTCCAAGCAGTTCTGGAGTTCACCAATACCTTCCATACCTTGCGCACCAAGCTGGGTATCAAAGATTCTGAACGACAATTGGTTCTGAAATACCGTGGGGCTCTACACAGATACATCCAAACTAAAATGGATTTTCTAGACATCTCATCACTCGGTGTTGCTTATCAATATGTTGTTAAAATAGAGTAGAAATTTAAGTACCGGAACAAACAAAGTATGAAAAATACATCCCTAACAAACAATCTCCCGAAAACTAGTCCAAGCCATAGGAAAAGAAGGGTCATGGGAAGACAAAGAAGGACACCGAAAAATGGTGTGATTTCCACAAAATCCCCTGGCACAACACCGATGATTGTCGCTCAAAACAGTCATTAGTGGTCGAGATCAAAGATAAGGAGCCAAACCTTAATTCAAAATCTGATTATGAAAATACTGGTAAAAGACAGATCATTGACACAGACCCCACTGTTATTGTCATGACCACAACAATTCAACCAGAAGAACCAACAGATCATAAAGACGAGGAGTGCCTTTTTCATTCATAGATGTGGGTGAAGGGGACCCCACTACATTTTATTGTTGATAGCGGAAGCCAGAAGTACCTCATTTCAGTAGAGGTCGTCAAACAATTGGGATTGTCGACAACACCACACCCGTAGCCATACAACATTGAGTGGCTTCACCGAGGACAATATCTTTGTGTGAGACAACAGTGTCAATTATCATACATCATCCAACCCTTGAAGGATTAGGTTTTTATGTGATGGTGCCCCACTAGATTTATGTGATGTCCTCTTGGGCCAACCATACATGTGGTGATGCCATGTCGTTTATGAGTATTGACCCCATAGTGTCATTGTTACTTTGGGGGATAATCTCTACAAAATACTAGACATAGTTCCATCTATTGTTCCGCTTAAACAGTCCTTCAAGGTAGTATCTCATACTGTAAAATTCAACTTCTTCACAATCTGTTCAAAAGGGGAACAGAAGGACAATCCAACCACTACAGCCTCGCCCCAAGCACCTTCCATCCAATAGAAGTAGGTTGACAAGGTTGTAGAAAAGCACAAAGATTCCTTTTTCACATAGGCATCTCATGTAATCAGACTGGTTAAAAAGGTCCAACCCTTCCAGACACATGTTCGTGACAAATTTCACTTAGCTAAGCAACACAACTTCTCTAGCAAGGCAAGCAACTCATCAAGATGCAGATTCAGTAAACGCTTTTCCCTCTCCCCTGTGCACTCAACTCAATGGATACCATTTCTTCCTAAGGAGGGAGGATTTATCTAGGTGAATATTGGTGGCCACCCACCTTTTCCAATTGGCTCAAAATAGTTTTCTGGCAATTTTGACAATTTACTATTTTTAGCAGTTTTAACTTTCGAGACTATTTTGAGGGCCTAAATGAATATTTTTCAAGATCAATATTCTCAATGATATTCAAAGTCATGATTGAACCCCAAGAATTAATCTCATCGACGATACCTTTCCAATGGGCTATCATATGCCTAAAACATAGATCGTATGCAAAAGTTACGACCTCGAGAAGTTGATGTACTAACTATCCCAAATAGGGCCCACATGACTTTTGGCGCTTCATCTCCTACGGTAACGTTTTTGGATGTTTATGGTTTTTGGAATTCCTTTTTATTGTAAAAAGGCTTTGAGAGCCTCATTGTAATCATGTTCTTTTGAATGTGAGTAGTCGTCACATCTCTTCTCAGAGATAAGTTGCCACCATTCTAGTGAGTCTTTCACTCTGTATTTTTACAGTCTCTGTACATTTATTTCATTAATAGAAATCATGTATTATTGTATATTTGTGACTCTTATTATATTTATGATATATATTTTTTATATTGTTGTCTCTCTTGCAATATCTCTGAATATTTCTGTGCCATATCTCTGCTCTCATTTTGTGCTGAAAAATAATCTGGATCAAAAGCAAATGAAGCTAATGTAGTTGAAACAAGTTCAAGTTTAGGTACGGTTGATGAGGTATTGTCTACTTGTGATGTTTCACATCAACATCAACACTGGTTTTTAGATTCCGGGGTGTCCAGCCATAAGTGTCTTCATAGAAATTGGTTCTCAAATTACCAAACTATTAATGATGGTGTTGTTTTTATGGGAAATGGTTTTTCTTGTAAAATTATTGGAGTTGGTAGCATCTGAATTAGAATGCATGATGGTTCTATAATAACATTAACAGATGTTAGACATGTATCTGAACTAAGAAATAACTTGATATCTTTGGGAGTTCTAGATTCTGCTGGATACAGGTGTACAACTCAAGGTTGAGTACTGAAGGTGTCCAAAGGAATCTTAGTAGTCATGAAGGCAAAGAGGATGGAGAGCCTTTATCAACTTGAAGGAAGGAAAAAAATAAATCAATCATTTGTTGTATATGAAGATGCAAGTGACTCTGCTCGTTTATGGCATCATTGTTTGGGTGATATGAGTGAGAAAGAGATTAAGGTACTGGTTGATCGTAAGTCACTTCCAAGTTTGAAGTTTTTGAATTTGAATTTCTGCAAGTATTGTTTCTTTGGAAAATAGTGTAGAAAAAGGTTTAAAACAAGAAGACATATAAGCAAAGGTATCCTTGATTACATTCATTCATATGTTTGGGGACCATCCCCTATAGTTTCTTTTGGAGGATCGTCATATTATGTGACATTTATAGATGATTACTCTAGAAAGGTTTGGGTCTATTTACTTAAAAGAAAAGTTGGGGTATTTAATAATTTTAAGCAATTTAGAGCTTTGGTTGAAAATAAAAAATGATAGGTCAATCAAGTGTTTAAGGACATATAATGGAGGTAAGTTCACATCTATGGAATATTAGAACTATTGCAAGGAAACTGGTATCGAAAGACATAATACCATGGTTTATACTCCTCAGCAGAATTGTGTTGTTGAACACATGAATAGGACTATTCTAGAGAGAGCAAGGAGCATGCTCAGTAATGCCAATATGCAACAATAATTGTGGGCAGAAGCAGTTCTTACAACATGCTATCTGATAAATTGGTCACCATCAATTGCAATAAACTATAATACTTCATAAGAGGTATGGACAGGTCATTCGTGTGATTTTTCAAATCTGAGAATATTTGGTTGTGATTCTTATGCTCTTATTTCTAAAGATCATCGTTCTAAGTTAAATCCTAGATCAAAGAAATATGTCTTTTTTGGTTATGGTGATGGAGTTAAGGGGTACAAACTATGGGATCCTACTTCCCACAAACTCATCATAAGAAGAGATGTAGTATTTGATGAATCCTCACTCTTAAAATCAGAATTGGTAGATGTTGAAGCAAGAGAAGAACATGTACCTCAAATTCAACAAATTCAGTTGGAACCTAAACCATCTTTAGAAAGGAAAGAGAATGAAGAACTTATAGAAGAAGAAGAAGATGAAGATGTATAAAATATCCAATAAACTGAGGATATGCCTCAACCATCTCTGAGGAGATCTTCATGGGTCAGGAATCCTCCTGCAAGGTATGATGATTATGTTTCATCTATGGATTTGGTTTCTATTGATGGAGAACCTAGTTGTTTTCAAGAAGCAATTAAAGTATCTGAAAGTTCTCAATGGAAGAAATCTATGAAAGAAGAAATGGATTCCTTAGAGAGGAATAAAACATGGGACCTGGTAGAACTTCCAAAGGACAGGAAGGTTGTGGGTTCCAAGTGGGTCTACAAACTAAAAAAGGGTGTTGATGATAAAGTCAAAAGGTATAAAGCAAGACTGGTAGCAAAAGGGTATTCTCAAAAGGAAGGTATTGATTTTCATGATATATTTTCACTAGTTGTGAATCTTGTTTCAATTCATGTTCTGTTATCAGTAGTTTCTTTAGTTGATCTTGTGTTAGAGAAGCTAGATGTTAAAACAATGTTTCTATATGGAGATTTAGATGAGGATATATATATGGAGCAACCGAAAAGGTTTGTTTAGGATCACAATAAGAGTTTTGTTTGCAAACTCAATAAGTCATTGTATCCCCCGAGACAATCTCCAAGACAATGGTATAAGAAGTTTGATTCCTTCATGGTGATCCTAAATTTTACAAGGATTGAATATGATCATTGTGTTTACTTTAAAAAGTTGGAAAATGACATGTTCATTATTTTTGTGTTATATGTTGACCATATGCTTGTGGCAAGAAAAATCATGGTTGATATCAACAATTTAAAGGCTCAATTGGCTAGGGCGTTTGCTATGAAGGACCTAGGAGCAACAAAACAAATCTTAGACATGGAGATACATAGAGACAAGAAAAATGGTAAGTTGTGGTTATCACAATAGAAGTATGTTGAGAAAATACTTATGAGATTCAATGTGAATATTGTGAAACCTGTACAAAACCCTTTGGATTCTCATTTCAATATTTCTTCACGTTTATGTCCTAGTAATGATGAAGAAAATTATTATATGTCTCGTGTACCATATGCTAATGCAGTGGGAAGTTTGATCTATGCGATGGTGAGTACTAGACCAAATATTTCACATGTAGCTGGTGTTGTCAGTCGATACATGGGAAATCTAGGAAAAGAGCATTGGGAAGCAGTGAAATGGGTGCTTCGATATCTTAGAGGCACAAACAATTATTCTTTCACCTATGATGGTTCCAAAGATTCAGTTTACGGTTATGTAGATTTATATTTTGCAGGTGACTTGGACAAAAGGAGATCCACTTCAAGATATTTCTTTACTCTTGTAGGAGGACCTATTAGTTGGATGTCAAAGCTTCAAAATGTAGTTGCTTTATCCACTACTGAGGTAGAGTATATGGTTTCTTCACATGCATGCAAGGAGGCAATTTGGTTACAGTGTTTATTGGGTGAGTTTGGAAGGATGCAGGACAAAGTGAAAGTATTTTGCGATAGTCAAAGTGTTATTCATTTGGCTGGAAATCATACTTATCATAGTAAGACGAAGCATATTTGTGTCAAGTACCATTTTGTAGGACAGGTTGTTGATGAAGGTGGAGTGGCTCTAGAAAAGGTCCATACAAAATTGAATTCTGCAGAGATGTTTACGAAACCAGTTTTGTTAGAGAAGCTATGGTGGTGTTTGACTTCTCTTGGTTTGCAAAGGTGATGAATTAATTAAGGGCATGATATATCAAGTAAATTGTTGTCAAGGTGGAGATTGTTGGAAAGCATGCCGACTAATTTTCTCATGTGGGCATATGCACATGCACAAGCACATGCGCATGCATCAATCTTATGAACTGTAAGTGTAACTATGTGATCTATTCATGATCAATCTGTGTAAGTGAGTGATAGATGTTATATATATGAGCATACCCATAGAAGTAGGATACAATGCGAGCTAGAGAGCAGCGAGTGTGTGAGGAGACTATGATTGTATGCCTATGAAGGCTACTGTAGTTCTCCCTTGAATAACAGACCTGTGGTTTTTTCCCGATTTGAGTTTCCACATAAACTACTGTGTGTGTTTGGTATTCTTGATTTCATACGTGTTTAATCTTGCTTAGTTTATACTCTGGTTTTATACTATGTTTTGATTCCTGTACCTAACAAAAACCGCTTCCAAACGTTCTACCATTGCAGCGCTTATGTAACTGACTTACTTGATGGGGTGTTGTATGCATTTTCCTTCAAAATTCATATTTAATGAGGCCCTAAGTTGTGTTGGAAGTGCACTTTCGTTGCTTATGGAGCTTGTTGTTGAAGAAATTCAAGTTTCTGCAGATAAAAATAAGTTCATGTACTCGTTCTGGCTGGAAAGAGGCACAGGCGCCGATAGGGGATTTTAAACTACATTTGATGACTGGAAATAAATATGGTGAATATTACAGCACAATTGTTTTGTTACATGGTAATCGGCGTTCATTTGTATGATTTTCATTTTAATGCCCATACCTCCGATTTCCATCACCATGAATGACAGCTAGGTACAACATCCAATCAGGGATACTGCCATGAATGGCCAAATCGTCTAGAGATTCAATGTCCAGTGTAAGGCACTGCCGGGTTACAGGCGGCGACTATTTGTTTTGCACTTCTTAATTATCTTCTATTCGATATATATCCTAGGAAGTTGGAGCGATGCCCATATACTCAGCCACGTCCTTTCTTTCACATTCATATTCCTGCCATTATTTCTTTCCTATTAATTCCTGCCGGAGGAACTGAAATCCTTCAGCGAGATCGTGCACCGATAAACTGCGGTTATACAGACTGTTAAATATTTGCTCGGATGATTTTCCATTAGCTCCCTGCGTTCCTAAAAATTTGAATAAATAAATTATTCATGTCAGTTACATTTAAACTATGTTGCATGATTGTTGATAGCAATGGAAATTATATATATAAATAAGATTATAATTATATTTTAGATTACCATGTAAAGAGATATTGATACATTTTAAATTTTATTTCAATAATATTAAAGGTTAATTTTGGACAATGTTTCTCCTATTACAACAACTACAATATTAAAATTACTAATTTAATTTGTGTTAATAATTATACAAATATATGTAACACAATACTTGAAACATTAATATCCATAAATATTCTATTAGAAAATGAGAAACAAAATTGAAAATACATACATACAATTTTAACATCTTTTTTAAAATTAAATTTTACATATATAAACTTCAAACATCTTTGTAAATTTGAATCATTATTCTTTTTTTACTGAAACAGTACTACTCTTTTAATATGAAAATACAATAAAAATCAATGATATAGTTGGTTGATATCAACTATAGAGTCCAGCAAATGTTTGTCATGGATAGGATATTAGACTTTTATGTGTAGTTTGGGCTTGAAGGAAAACATTCATGTATTAAAAGTTTTTCATATCCACAACTATAAAATGAGTTTTGTTGAGGTTTTTTACTTAATTAATTTTTGAAATAACATTTACTTGTAGTTTAATCTTTGCTTTATAGTGATATTATGTATTTGTAATAATGGAATACAAATATTTACATTTTAATTTAATATAATTCTAATTTATAGTTCTCTTTTTAGAAAACTCATTTCCAAACTCCCATTTCTTTGATGTAGAATCTTGAACAAATTTATTTAAGATAAAAGAAAAATGTTAATTTAAAACATGTTGATTCAAATAAAAAGTCTCATTATTTAAATGAAGTCACATCTTTCAATGTTCAATTAGAAAAATTACAAGTTGATTACATTAATAAAGATTTTCAATTGATTGTCATGGTTGAAAGTAAATTTCCCTTGACTTTTAAATATTAAAATAATATAGAAAAAGGTGACCTTTAAATTAGTATTAGATGAAGAATTTTAGTTGATTAAGGAAAGACATATTAAGAAAGTTCATACATATGCATCTAAAAACACACTCAAAAAGTTAAAAAAATCTAAGAAAAAAAAAAAGAGATTGAGATGAATCCAAAGCTTCCAACCATTTTTGTTCAATTTTGTAAATTAATATTAGATGAAGAATTTCAGCTCATTAAGGTAGGACACATTAAAAAAGCTTATGCTTGTGCATATGCAATTAAGAGAAAACCATTTTTTAAGAAATTTTAAACATAACAACATGAATTTCAAGTAATTCCACGATGGAAAGTAAAAGTTGGAAATGTTTTAATAGAGATTTTAGAAATAATGAGATTGCAGAGAAAGAAGAAATAAAAGATATTGTTTGTAAGTATTGTGGAAGTGAGAATTATATAAAGAAATATTTTTTTATAACAAGTAAGACCAAAAGTAATAACCAATGGTTAAAATTGATGGTAATTTACTTTTATTTTCTTATTTTTAATCATTAAATACGAACAATTTTTAAATTTACAAGTCATTATTGACATATCTTAAATTTTATTGAGAAGATCATGCATAGTACAAGTTATAAATTTTATAGGAGATGGATATTGTAAGTTGCATGCATAACTAATGCAGGAGCATCGCTCACTCATCAAGTGAGCCAACACATCAAGCAGAAAGGACAGCTGGATAGCGCCAGCATCAAATTTTGAAACACCTTGGAAACTGTAGCGCCACTCTTTCATGAAGCTATTCATAAAGAAGCGCACTTGTATTGTATTGTAGATAGGAAGGCATTTATTAGAATTAATGTTGTTAGATAGGAAATTAATTATAGATTTGATAGTTGTATAACTCGAGAGGGCAAACGAAATATAGGCACCCTCCTTTGTATATTGTATCATCATTCATTCATTCAGGAGCAAGAAAAAAGAGCAAGCTGAGAACTGGTGGAGAGCCCTCATGTACAGATTGGATTAATAGAAAGAGCTTTTAATTCAATTAATGACTGGTGTTGTTTCTCTGTGTATGTGTTTATGTGCTTGTGAATGTTTGTTTTCCTTGTATGCGTTTGCTTTGAATATGTTGTGCATGTTATTTCAGACGTTTAACTGAAATCTCTGACAGAGAGGAGAATGAGTTTCAATTGTTTCTCTGTCTAAGCCAGAAGATTCCTGCATAGAGTGCAGTGGAATTCATCCGCATAGAGTGCGTTGATGAGGCCAGACCAGTTGAACTCTTATTCTCATCTACCCAGAAAGTTGATTTGGGTTGAGAAAACCGTGCAGGAGGAGTGCAGGTTGGATAGAAGTCTCAGCAGTTAGTCTAATCCAAGGGAAATAGGGATTGTTGTTGCCGCAAGAGCACAGGATCCAAAAGAATTCTTCACTCAGAGATCTGTTGAAGGTCGAGTGAGGAAGCGTGGGTAAAATATCTGAATGAGTTAGAGAGAGTAAGCTCAGGAGGGATAGTTCTGCCGTGAAATCTGCTAGAACAAACCCAGGAGAAGATCCAAATGGAAAGGAGATTTGGAGAAGGCAACGGTTGGAATTCGCAGGCGAAGTTCAAGAACTCCCGTCGATCGTTAGATCGTGGAGAAGATCCACGGGATTTAACCCTTGAGGGCTGGAAAAACCCATAACCATCGTATATCGGCATATCAGGGTTTACGAGGGCAGGAGTTTCATAACCTTTGAAATCGCGAGTAGTGATTTCCCGAATCAACGGGAGGCATCGATCAGAGCAGGGACATGTGGTGCAAGATTCTGAGGAGTCAGAGAATTGGGTTTCGACGTTCCGGGTTTCCAACATCAAGGAAACTTACATCGTGGATTCGCGATCTGCGAAATCCCGAAGAGAACATGGCAGTGTGGGAACACAGGTATGGTTAGAGTCTAGGTAGCATTGTATCGAAAGATCGACACCTCGAGGCTCAGAGTTTGGAAAGTCAGGTTGTTGACATCGCAAGTGGCGATATCCCAAACTGTTGACTGTTGACCATCGGACCTTGGGGTTCAGAGTTTGATTAGCACGAGAATAGTACCGTGAGTTTTGCGAAATCATGAAACCTGATTTCTCGAGAAGCGAAGGGGAGATCGCCGAGGTAGTGCTGTGGGTAGAGAGGACTCCCGAGAGGAGTTGGAAGAGCCTCGACTCTTCGGGCCTGTGAGACGAAGAAGGTCCTGGTGAGAGCGGGTTGGACCGTGAGGGTCGCGACACTGCATCAAGTGGTATCAGAGCACAGACATCTTTTGCTTTCTGTAGCAAAAGAAGAAGAAGAGAAGACATCATGCCACCGAGAAGGGAGAGGAAATCGCATGATCGTGAAGACAGGGATGCTCGAAGAAGGGGAAGGTCGGTAGGGAATCCGAAAATAGAGCGCCAAATGAGAGATCTCTGAGCAAGGCTTGAGGAGATGGAGACAGCGTAGAGACGCAGAGTCGGTGCTGGAGAGTTCAGTGATTCCGAGGTGGAAGAGGAAGCTGGAAACGATGGTGAAGAGGTCTCGGCAGAAGACGCATCAACAGAGCAGTTGATTAGAGCCATCTCTTGGATGAGTTCAAAGACGAAGATTGGAATTCCCGTCTATGAGGGGAGTCTAGATGCAAAAGAGTTGTTGGATTGGATCCGAGCACTCGATACCTACTTCGATTACGAGGATATCGAAGAGGACAAGAAGGTAAGGCATGCTGTTACTAAAATGAAATGACATGCAACCTTATGGTGGGATGAATTGCAGGCTGATAGGCGCTGCAAAGGAAAACAGAAGATCAAGAGCTGGGATAGGATGATCGCTAAGATGAAAGCGAAGTTCATCCTGAGAGACTACCAGATCACTCTGTTCAGGCGGATGCAGAACCCAAGACAGAAGTTGATGATGGTGAAGGAGTACACCGAGGATTTTTACTAACTCAACATCAGAGCTAGTCATCGGGAGAGCGATGATGAGAAGGTGGCGAGATACCTGAATGGGTTGAGGTATGACATTCAGGATGAGCTAAGCATGCTAACCATCAGGATGGTGGAAGATGCTTACCAAATGGCTCTAAAAGCTGAGGATAAGCTGAGCCATAAGCAGGGACAGCGAGGGTGAGGCAGGAGCCAGCCCAGAGGCAAAGCGGTTGCCCAGGAAAGAACTCAAAAGCCTAAGGAGGATTGGAAGAAACCTCAAGGTAGAATTGAGAAGGGTGGAACCTCATAGAGGCAGCCATATGTTGAGCCGAGGAGGCAGCATCCAGAGCAGGGTGGCGGTTATGATGATGCCAACATAATTCCTCGCACCCGAGGTAGAGGAAGAGGCCGAGGAGGAATCATTACATGTTTCACATGTGGGAAAGATGGACATAAAGTCGTTGACTGTCCAGACAGGAAACAAGACAGAGAAGAAACTCACATCACTGAGATGCAGAAGCGTGATGCTGAGAACGAAGATGCAGACAACAGAAGATCGCTTGGAATGCATAAGATCCTTTTGACACCTGAGAAAGAGGTGGAAAGCTCAGTGCAGAGGAGCAGACTGTTCAGAACGACTTGCATAGCCAAGGACATGAAATGCAAGGTCATAGTTGACAGCGGGAGCACTGATAATCTCGTTTCAACTGAGATGGTGGAAAAGATGGAGCTGGAAACAACTAAGCACCCGAGTCCATATGAAGTCTCGTGGCTACAGAAAGGACACCGGGTAAGTGTTACAAAACAATTCTTAGTTAAATTCAAGATAGGGAATTACCATGATGAAATTATGTGTGATGTTATTCCCATGGATGTGTGTCATATATTGCTGGGTAGACCATGGCAGTATGACAGAAATGTTGTTCATGATGGGAGGATGAACACATACACCTTGGAGAAGGATGGGAGAACGCACAAATTGCTTCTGATAAAAGATAAAGAAGTGAAGTCGGAAGTAACCAGCAAAATACTTCTCATGAGTGGGAAGGAGCTTCTCACAGAGATGGAGAAGAATGAAGATCCACAATTCATTGTGGTTAGGAAACTGAGAATTGTCCTGACTAGCACAAGAGTGGATGACTTGCCAGAGGAGATTCAGGAACTGTTGGGAGAGTTCGTTGATATCATCATGGACGAACTACCTCGTTCGTTGCCATCAATGCGGAGTGTGAGTCACCACATTGACCTCATACCTGGAGAAAGTTTGCCAAATAAGGCAGTGTACAGGTTGACACCTCAGGAGAACGAGGAGGTCAAAAGGCAGGTACAGGATCTACTAGACAAAGGACTGGTGAGGGAGACTCTAAGTCTGTGTCCTGTTCCGACAGTGCTAAGTCTGAAGAAGGATGGAGGCTAGAGAATGTGTACAGACTCCAGGGCGATAAATAAAATCACCATCGGGTACAGATTTTTGCTGCTGAGAATGGATGACTTGATGGATTGCCTGAGTGGGGAAAATTATTTTTCGAAGATTGATCTCAAAAGCGGATATCATCAGATCCGGATGAGAGAGGGAGATGAATGGAAAACAACGTTCAAAACAAATGAGGGTTTGTACGAATGGTTGGTCATGCCGTTTGGCTTGACAAATGCGCCGAGCACATTCATGAGGCTAATGAATGAAGTCTTGAGGGAATTCATTGGCAAATTTATAGTTGTATATCTGGATGATATACTGATTTTTAGCAAAACCAAGGCTGAGCATTTGAAGCACTTGGCCACGGTGATGAGAAGGCTACAGCAGGAGAAGCTGTTGATCAATTTGAAGAAGTGTTCCTTCATGCAGACAAAACTTATATATCTGGGTTTTGTTATTTTGGCTAATGAGCTGAAGATGGATCCTGAGAAGGTAGAAGTGATAAAGAATTGGCCATCACCCCGAAATGTTTTTGAGGTAAGAAGTTTCCACGGTTTGGCTAGTTTCTACAGTAAATTCATTCAGAATTTTAGTGGGATTAGCGCCGCAATGATGGACACGGTAAAGAAGTGGCATAAAGTTTTTCGTTGGACAACAGAGGCTGAGAGGAGCTTCAATCTGTTGAAGCGAAAGATAACAGAGCAACCAGTGTTAGTGTTGCCTGATTTTCAGAAGACCTTCCAGGTGAAGTGTGATGCCAGTGGATATGCTGTTGGAGGGGTTTTAAGTCAGGATGAAAGACCTGTGGCATACTTCAGCGAGAAGCTGGACGACGCAAAGCTGAAATACTCCACATATGATAAAGAGTTTTATGCCATCATATAGGCATTGAAGAAGTGGAGGCATTACTTGATACCCAAAGAATTTGTATTGTACAACGATAATCATGCATTGCAGTTTGTAAGTCAACAGGAGAATTTGAACCAAAAGCATGCAAAATGGGTAGAGTACACGCAAAATTTCACATTTGTCATTAAGCACATTTCAGGAACTGCTAACAAAGTGGCTGATGCTTTGAGCAGGAAATGTTTACTGCTGCAGGAGTTCAGAGTCAAGACATTGGGTTTTGAGAACCTGAAAGATATGTATGAAGGTGACGCAGATTTCGGGGAAGCATACGAAGCAGCTGAGAATCCAGTTCTCAGGGATCAGAGTCCTTGGATAGACTACCTGATCCAGGAAGGATTGTTGTTCAGAGGAAATAAACTATGCATTCCAGATTGCTCCATGAGGGAGAATTTGGTGAAGGAAAAGCACAACGGAGGCCTAGCAGGTCATTTTGGACATGATAAAACATTCACAAAGCTAAGCGAATCGTATTATTGGCTGGGCATGCGTGCAGATGTAAAAAGGTTTGTTGACAGATGCAGGATATGTCAACATGCGAAGGGACGAAAGCAGAACGCTGGGTTTTATCAATCATTGCCTATACCTCAGAGGCCATGGGAAGCCATTAGCATGGATTTTGTTCTGGGATTGCTGAGAACGCAGAGAGGCGTTGATTCCATTTTTGTAGTGGTGGACAGGTTTTCGAAGATGGCACATTTCATCCCATGTCAGAAGACCAGCGATGCAACCCACATCGCGAATTTGTTCTTTAAAGAAATCGTCAGATTGCATGGATTGCCGAGAAACATCATCTCGGATCGAGATACGAAGTTCATAGGTCATTTTTGGAGGACGCTATGGAAGAAGCTAGGAACTAATTTGGCTTTTAGTTTAGCATACCATCCGCAGATAGACGGACAGACCGAGGTGGTCAACAGAAGTCTGGGGGATCTATTGAGAAGCTTGGTGACAGAGCACCACAGCAGTTGGGACCAGATATTACCGTAGGAAGAATTTGCGTACAACGATTCTGTGAATTGGAGTACAGGTAAGAGTCCATTCCAGATTTTGTATGGAACACATCCGAGAGGAGTTTCTGAGCTGAGGGAGTCAGAACGGGCTGAAACTAGCAACGCTCGTGTTGAAGAATTCGCTGAAGCAATGCAGGAACTTCACATGCAGGTGAAGCAGTGACTGCAGAAGTCCAATCAGGAGTATAAACGCAAAGCCGATCAATGGAAGAGACCGCTTCAGTTTGAAGTTGGGGACATGGTTCTGGCGCACTTAAGGAAAGAAAGGTTCCCAAGGGGAACATACAACAAACTCAAGATGAAGAAGATTGAGCCATGCAGAGTCCTGAAGAAATTTGGAGAGAATGCCTATGAGCTTGAGTTGCCAGAGGGCATCAGGATATCTTCGATTTTTAATGTTTCGGACTTATACCCATACAGGGCTGCAGAGGCAGACAGTGGAACCGAGGAACCAGTGGTCCAGTGGCAGAAGCAATTGCCAGTTGCACAGAAACCGTAGATGGAGTATATACTGGACAAACGACTGGGAAAGAAGACCAGGAGAAAGTAGTATTTTGAATACCTGGTGAAATGGAAGAACCACCCAGTGGAGGATGCCATCTGGGAGACAGAAGCAGTGATACAAAGGCATGGGCAGACTGTGCAGGAGCTCATGGACAGGAGCCCATGAAATATTTTGAGCCGAGGAGTATGATGCAGGAGCATCGCTCACTCATCAAGCGAGCCAGCACATCAAGCTGAAAGGACAGTTGGATAGCGCCAGTATCAAATTTTGAAACACCTTGGAAACTGTAGTGCTGCTCTTTCATGAAGCTATTCATAAAGAAGCACACTTGTATTGTATTGTAGATAGGAAGGCATTTATTAGAATTAATGTTGTTAGATAGGAAATTAATTATAGATTTGATAGTTGTAGAATTCGAGAGGGCAAACGGAATATAGGCACCCTCCTTTGTATATTGTATCATCATTCATTTATTCAGGAGCAAGAAAAAAGAGCGAGCTGAGAACTGGTGGAGAGCTCTCATGTACATATTGGATTAATAGAAAGAGCTTGTAATTCAATTAATGACTAGTGTTGTTTCTCTGTGTATGTACTTATGTTCTTGTGAATGTTTGTTTTACTTGTATGCGTTTTCTTTGAATATGCTGTGCATGTGATTTCAGAGGTTTAACTAAAATCTGTGAGAGAGAGGAGAATGAGTTTCAATTGTTTCTCTGTCTGAGCTAGGAGATTCCTGCATAGAGTGTAGTGGAATTCATCTGCATAGAGTGCGTTGATGAGGCCAGACCAGTTGAACTCTTATTCTCATCTACCCAGAAAGTTGATTTGGGTTGAGAAAACCATGCAGGAGGAGTGCAGGTTGGATAGAAGTCTCAGCAGTTAGTCTGAGCCAAGGGAAATAGGGATTTTTGTTGCCGCAAGGGCATAGGATCCAAAAGAATTATTCACCCAGAGAGCTGTTGAAGGTCGAGTGAGGAAGCGTGGGTAAAATCTCTGAAGGAGTCAAAGGGAGTAATCTCAGGAGGGATAGTTCTGCCGTGAAATATGCGGGAACAAACCCAGGAGAAGTTCCAAACGAAAAGGAGCTTTGGAGCAGAGAAATCTTCCAGGAGGAGAAGCCAATGGTTGGTATTCACAGGCGAAGTTCACAAACTCCCGTCGATCGTCAGATCGTGGAGAAGTTGCACGGGATTTAACCCTTGAGGGCCGAAAAAACCCATAACCATCGCATATCGGCATATCAGGGTTTGCGAGGGCAAGAGTTTCATAGCCTTTGAAATCACGAGTAGCGATTTCTCGAATCAATGGGAGTTGTTGATCAGAGTAGGGAAACGTGGCGCAAGATTTCAAGGAGTCAGAGAATCGGGTTTCGGCGTTTGGGGTTTCCAACATCAAGGAAACTTACATTGTGGATTCACGATCCGTGAAATCTCGAAGAGAACGTGGCAGTGTGGGACCACAGGTACGGTTAGAGTCCAGGTGGCATTGTATCGGAAGATCGACACCTCGTGGCTTGAAGTTTGGAAAGTTAGGTTGTTGACATCGCAAGTGGCTATATCCCAAACTGTTGACCGTTGACCATCGGACCTTGAGGTTCAGAGTTTGATTAGCACGAGAATAGTACCATGAGTTTCGCGAAATTGCGAAACCCGATTTCCTGAGAAGCGAATGGGAGATCACCGAGGTAGTGTTGTGGGTAGAGAGGACTCCCGAGAGGAGTTGGAAGAGCCTCGACTCTTCGGTCCTGTGAGACGAAGAATGTCCTGGTGAGAGCGGGTTGGACCGTGAGGGTCGCGACACTGCATCAATAACACATTACCTATGTCAAGTCAAGAAGATTTTACAGTATTGCATGTAACTATATATAAAGGTAAGGCTCATTAATATTAAATTGGAATTGGAGTGATGGAAATTGTTAATGTCATAATAAGAATAACCATGGGTGTTGTAGGCCTCTCAAAAACTCTAATTTATTTCATTTTAGAAAACATTATTTCAAATTTTGCAATCCACAACTTTTATTATTATTTTTTACAACAACCATTGGTAACTTTTGTTGAATTATTCTTTTAATTTCAGCTATATGAAAATGTGTTTGGTTAAATACTAGATATTATTTTATATATAAGCAAAAAATGGTACATAGAGAATAAATTTGATTGGAACTCCTACCCCTCAAGTAAAATTTTTATGATCGATTATTACATAATTTTTTTATAATTTTATGTTATGGACAAGTTGTCTTTGTTTTCAAGAAGCCTTAGCAGGAATGAAAACATGGAAAAACAACAATACCTTAACTTGGAGGGACTATCCAAGGTACTTTTACAATGAAATCAATTTGAATATGGTGTAAAAACATGAAATATAGGAAATCTAATTGGTTTTATAATATATAATTTTTATTTATATAATTTGTGTATAACTATGGCATAAAATCATGAAGATGGGTAACACTTTCGTGACAATCAGATCTCAAAAATTCCTAGCAGCAATTTTTCGCCCGAAAAAATGTTGCGAGGAAGTTTTTTGGTCGAAAAAGCTTCTGGCTGAAAATTTGCACGTCAAATTGAACGACGCTCTGACGACACCCTTGAAATTCATGTATAATGTGAAACGTTTATTTTTAACCAATTCCGTTAAAATCTAGGTTCCGACCGAAAGATTATTTCGCCCGAAAACATGAAATTGGGACTGAAAACAAAAACCAAAGAATTGCCCCAAGCTTACCTGAACTTCGGAGCTTACAGACTCCTGCAAATACTGAGAATTTGGTTTCGAAAATGACACCAACATTTCCAAAATTGAATCTTATTTCAATTCCTATAATTTATTTTCATTTTCTTTATTTTTATCTATTTTTATTTATTTTTTTTTTAAAATCACTACATAATAGTTTTAGCAGACATTATGATTCGGTGAAATGAAATATCGGTATCTCTAAAAATATACAGTAAAATATTTAAAAAAAAATATATTCATAATCCTTAAAATGTTCTTTTCAAAAGGGTATATTTAGATTTTAGTTTTAAGTAAAAATTAATATAGACACAAGGTGTAGAAAAACATGTGTTTAAAATATGCAACGTTTTCAGCTTTGTCAACTTCAAAAAATTCTAAAAATTATAATATTCATCCGTTAGATTCAAAGTTATAGTCATAATAAAATAGATCCTTAGTAGATTGTTGTAGTATATTTTGTTTCTTAAAAACATAATTTTAATAATAGATACATTGTTGTAGAAAAAGGTTACTCAGTATCATTCCTTCCATGTTTAAAGAACACACTTTTAAACAACTGTCAAATTGACATATCAAATCGTGATAAACAATTTTTGAAAAATAGTCATTGGAAAGATAACAAAATTATTCACAGCTTTTTTTTTTTACTGTAAAGTGAAATTCTAAATAAAAAATTTATTTTTTTATACCGGATGTTGAAGAACTTGTGAAAATACAATTTTTTTTCTCATAAAACAAGCAAAAGTGTAACCCATGTTCATGATGTGGAATTTGATTTTTTATAACAATGGTATGTTATTTTGATAATGCATATGTTTATGTTAGTGCAGGTGTTGAGTACCTCAATGATTGAATTTAGTTTAAAAATTTAGTAGAATTGTAGAGAACACATTGTTCTAGTGAGGTGTATTTTTTCAAAATTTATAATATTAATTTTATATATTTTTTAATTATGAAAGTCATTATATCCTTGAAATTACAAGGCCTTGAGTTAGTGAAGGGTATGAGGGACTTAACATTATCAAACAATTTTTTTTAGATTGTATATCTTAGTCTTTTCTAGTGCGACATATAACTTATTTTAAAAATGGTTAAGGTAATAAAACTTTATAGCATAAATAAAAGACATATATATTTAGGATTATGATATATGTCAAGACAAAAATATATCAAAAATAGTAAACACAATTATTATTTTTTAATTATACCACGGATTTGTGTAGGCTATACAAAAGTAAAGTAAAAAATACAATTGTTGAAATGTATTAAAAAAATGGAGGGTTTAATCTATTTGCAATCCAAACCACTATGTTTGTCACTTTGACCCTAAATCCTAGGAAACCAAATCATTGAACATGTAAGTTAAGGTTGTCACTCTCGTTGAAAAAAAAATGAAATGGTAGAAAGAAACACGTGCTTTGGAGCCTATGTACATTATAAATAATGCACATACTTTTATAACTAAACATCCAGAAGGTGGGTTTGACAAGATTATGCCAAATAAATCCTGTAGGCATCTAAGGTGGACATCAACATGTTGACCCACCACGAAGAACCTTTCAACAGTATCCTTGGTCTACTAATATAGATAGTGAACATGAGTATGGGTTTTGGGATGTCATACATAACCAATGAAGGAAACATGAATGTTAGGCCTTAAAGCAAGATTCTAGACTTCTAGGGCCAAGAAGGATGCCTCAAACAACCACACATGATATCTTAAGTGTCATTGGCCTATTATTGTGGACGTTGGTGCACTAGATGGTTTTGAGTGGAAGATATGTGTCTCAGGTCCCTGGAAACAATCTACCTCTTTTCACCTCCTCCCCCTTTTCCCCATATCGCCCCACCCCTTTTTCCCACCTCTCCTAATCTCACATATCTCTTAGTGTCACCTATATCCCTCCCCTACCCATCCACCTTCACTCTCCACTCGCCTCCTCTCCCAACACCTTCATCCCCTCCACCCACTCTACCCATCATCTCAACCATCCCCTAGCCCACCACATCCACCCTTCTTCTATTCCCAACCCTCACCTTATCTCCTCCTATCTAGATCTCCTTTTTTATTGCCTCACCCTCCCCCTTGGATCCTTCCTCCTATCCTTCAATCCCACCACTCCCCCTCCCCTACCTATATACCCTTCACATATTCTCATATCATCATCCTTTTACCCTCTCAGCCCATCCCCTCATGCCCACCTCTCCTAGTCTCATTTATCTCCCTCTCTTATCTGCACTCATGTTTTTCCTCTGATGCCCATCCACTTTCCCTCTCTTATCACCTCCTCTCACAACCATTAGATGGATTTTCCCTTCTTTCCTTCATGCCCACTATTCCACCTCCTCTACCCAGCATACCTTTTCCTCTTATAACCTCCATAGCCCACCACATTCTCCCTCATTACCACCATACTTCCTCACCCTCCCCCTTGTATTCTCACCCATTTTATCCTCTCTCCCCAATTCCATCTTCTGTTGGCCCCTTGCCTCTACCTTAACGACCTTAATTCCATGCCCATAGCCCCCCTTTTGGGGAGGGGGGGAGAGAGAGAAGGGGGGGGGGACGGGGGGGGAGGAACTAAATCAGGGAGGTGATGAAAACCCCCACCACCTACTGGGGCTCGCACAACCTCTCGGTCTAGGATCATTCAATGTATGGATCCGAATTAGCTCTCGGGCTCTTGTTGAGCCCTCAAAATCTTATGCCACATGCCTTTTCCCCCTTACCCTGTGCACAAATTCAAGTTCACTAGGGTCTATTTATCCATGCAGATAAATTCACGTGACCTTTGGCCAAGTCCATGGGTTGATACCCTTTAATGGTTCAGACTATGGCACTTCGAGACCCTAGGATTCAGGAGTTTCGACAACAATACATGACGCTCCTCCTAAACATCTAACTAGAGGAAGACTGAGAGACATGAGGGATCAACAGTACTCAATGTATGCCAAAATATATGGCTTAGAAGTACTTCGGGCCTCCACACTTTGGCAGTTCTACCCACTCCAACATACAATATCCCTGAATTCACAAACTTCATAGTTGTGAATCAGACGACTGATGCTTTCCTTAGATCAATGATTATGATTGGCTCCATAACTCTAAGCTTCGATAGTTATGGCTTCTCGAACTTACAATTCCTTTGATAACCGAATTAGTGGAGGATAGATCCACTCCCCATGTGTCTCTCCCAACCAATGGTCGAGATCTACTTTGTCCTTCAGGAGTTTCTGGACCAAAATACTTTTCACTTCCATTTTCCCAGACTATCGAAGTCGCGAAGTTCAAGATCTGTTGACATGTGTACTTACTTATCAACAACTAAGATGTACTTTGACTATCGAAGCTTCGGGAGCCTTGTGTATATTTATTTCCACACCTCAATTCCTCTGAATAGATGAACTTGGATGAACTTCCATAATATCTCCAATCTATGGACATGTATCCTCATTGATGGATGATCCAGATTCACTCTGGTTCCCAGGACTTCACGAAATCCATCTCCTCCACAATACTTTCTTGAAAATCCATGAATGCACGAAGCTTGAAGTACTTAAAGTGTTAATACTCGTGCTACTTTCCTAGATCTTATGACTAGGAAAGGTCTTCTCCTCCTCAGGTGGATCTCATCCACTAGACCTAAAAAATTAAAGGATTCTTCCCTTCAAATATTCTAGTTTCTATTCCTCCTAATATTTAAAACTTAAATGATTTGGGTCTTCTATGAACACCTTGCAACCCTCTGAAAATTGACACTTGAATATTTTTAAGAAATCTTTCCTACAAATATCTTGTGCTTGTCTACCTCCGAGACTCTTCAACACTCGATTAAGTGTTAGACCTATGCACACATTGCAAGGGTCTTTCGATATTTTACACTCCATTGATTATACATGCACTCCTTTCACTCACTCTACACAACCTCATGTTATCTTTTATGAGCTTCTAACTCTGAACACAAGTCTACCTTCACACTCCTTACGTGGCTACTATGCACTCCTTGCACTAGTATTCAAAAGAGAAACAATTGAAACTTACAGAATACTACATGTTCATTCAATTATCTATAAAAATGCACACATAGGCATAACAACACAGAAATAAAATAACATGCATTACCCAATTTCTCAAAGGAAATCATATGCAGAGATCTGAAAGAAATCCTCCTCTATTATATTCATTCAATAAATATTTACATGGGTTCTCTTATAGCTCTCAACTTCTCCTTGAAGAAGGATTTACAATAAACTTCAACAACTAATAAAAATTCTCAACAGTCTTATTTTGCATAGATTACATATATTTATACACAAAGGGGCTTCTCGAGCCTCCCTTCACACTACTCTAGTTCTATCATATCATAATCAAAACATTTTCTCACTAAGGATTTATTACAATAAATGGAATTTACAACCTAGATACGAGTCACTACTCAATATCTATACAATCCTTCAACTAATTAAGATAATTAAAATCTTTGGAGACCTCATGTAATGGCTCAAGCCTCAAAACATTAAAATATATTTTAATTACAATCTTTTCAAAATATCAAATTGATGCATTCTCCTTGCATTTAAAAACAATTTTGAACACGTGCTTGATGCTAAGATGTCCTCCACTTGGCTTGATGAGCATTGTTGACGATGCTCTTGCATCATACTCCTTTGGACAAAAAGATTCATGGACTCCTATCCATGAGCTCCTACACTGTTTTTCAATTCTTCTAGATATCAAATCAATAATCCAACTAGCATCTTCTGTTGGATGGTATTTCCACTTAACCAGATACTCTAAATAAAGTTTCCTTCTGGTCTTCCTAGCAATCCTCCGATCTAGAATATTCTATATCTGTGGCTTCTCTACTATAGGAATCTGTTGTTTCCACTGAATCTTCTCCTGATCATCTACATCTCCAGTATCATTCATCTTGTAAGGGTACAAGTCTTCTATATTGAACATGGGTGATATTCCAATGTCTACTATGCTTTTGTACTTTTGATTGCTATTGTGTAGTTTTCCATTGAGATGATCATTTAACTTCTGCATTTCTACAACAAAATCCTATGCTCCTACACTTCAAGACTCATCTTGTCCCAAATATCTTAACTGGGAAATTCCTATTGGCTACATCCCATATATTATATGCAATGATATTTTACCAGTACTCCTATTCAGTGCGTCATTATATGCAAAATATTCTTGGGGCATAATTTTATCCCATTGGCTATTATGGTCAGTGACCAAACTCCTCAATAAATTTACTAAACTTAAATTTACCACTTGAGTCTGTCCAACCTTTTGAGGATGATATGGTGAACTGAAAGATAATCTTGCCCCTGACTTCTTCCACAATGTTCTCCAAAAGCGTCCTACAAACTTAATGTCTCTGTCTGAAACTATGTTCCTTGGAAATCCATGTAATCTCACAATCTCTTTGAATTTTTTTTTTCTATATGAGTAACATCACTCGTTTTGTGACATAGTATGAAATGTGTCATCTTTTAAAATATGTCAAACACTATGAATATCGAATCACTTCCTCTCTGGGTTCTAGGAAATCCTAGAATAAGGTCCATACTTATTGCATCCCATGGCCTATCTGGAATAGGCAATGGTTGATACAATCCAATGTTCTCATGATTTCCTTTGGAATACTAGGAGATCCTACATCTGTCCACAAATTTGTTTACATCAAACCTCATACATGGAAAAAAATACAAAGAACTCATCTACACATATGTTTTATCATGGCAAAAATGTCCATCCAAACCTCCACTATGCTTTTCCTTAAACAAGTTATCCCTCATTAAGAATTTCAGGATACACAACTTGCTTCCTTTGAATAACAATCCACCTTGGATCAGATATTCCATCCACTGATTTTTTTCCCTCAGCAAAGGGTACTCACATTGTTCGTAATCTTCTTTGAAATCTGGATCTCCTTGATACATCTCCTTGAGGTGCTCAAATCCTAGGGTCTCCACTTGAAATTAATGCAAAATCAAACATCTCATGCTCAAATCATTTGCAACTTTGTTAGCGATTCCACTAATATTCTTAGTAAAAAAAGTAAAATTATGCATGAATTCTACCCATTTGGCATGTCTCTGATTCAACTTCTCTTGTCTAGTTATAAATTTCTATGCTTGATTGTCAGAATATAAAACAAACTCTTTTGGAATAAGACAATGCCTCCATTTTTTCAAGGCTTGAATCACAACATAAAATTCCATATCATATGTGGAATACTTCCTCTTAACATCATTCAATTTCTCACTGAAATAAGAAACATGCTTATTATCTTGACTTAAAACTGTGTGGATGGCTACTCCACTTGCATCACATTTTACCTGAAATGTCTTCTTAAAATCTGACAGAACTATAATAGGTTGTTTTGTTATCTTTTCTTTCATCACTCTAAATCCTTTTTCAACTTCTTCTATACAATTAAAAGACTTATTCTCCTTCTTTATGGTGTCCAATATAGGTGTGCAAATGCTATTGAAATTCCTGAATAATTTCCTGTAAATACATGCCAATCCATGAAAAAATCTTACCTCAAATACACATCTTGGAGAAGGGAAATCTATGATTTACCTCACCTTCTCTGGATCCATATTCAATTCATTTGAAGATATTATGAATCCCAAATATACAAGTTATGTTTTCATGCAAGAAAATTTCCCCAAATTCACTAATAGCTTCTCCTATTGCAATCTCCTCAATACCATATTCAAATGTCTCAAGTGCTCTTCTTCAATCTTACTAAAGATTAGAATGTCATCTAAATAAACAATTACAAACTTACCAATGAAATCATTGAGTACTTCATTCATCAATCTCATAAATGTACTCAATGCATTCGTTAAGCCAAACGACATAACCAACCATTCATACAATCCTTCATTTGTCTTGAATGTTTTCTTCCATTCATCTCCCTTTCTCATCCTTATCTGATGATAACCACTTTTCAAATCTATCTTGGAAAAATAACTTTCTCCACTTAAGAAATCCATCAAATCATCCATCTTAGGTAAAGGAAATCTATACGTGATGGTTATTTTAGTAATAGCTCTAGAATCTGTGTACATTCTCCAAACTCCATCTTTGTTTGGACTTAACAAAATTGGTAAAGCACACGGTCTCAAAATTTCTTTGATCAAACCCTTATCCAACAATTCCTGGACTTGATTCTTGACCTCTTCATTCTCTTGACATGTCAATAGGTATGTTGCTTTATTCAACAAACTCTCTCTAGGAATAAGGTCAACATGGTGACTAATACTCCTGATGGGTGGTAAAGAGTGAGGTAACTCATCCACCACAATATCAGTGAACTCATCCAATACCTCCTAGGATTATATAGGAAAATAATTGATAGAAGTGCTTGTGAGAATGACTCTCAGCTTACCTACAAAAAAAAAAACTGCATTTCCTATTCTTTCTTGACTTATTTCAAGAGTTCCTTCCCACTCATAAGAAGTTTTCTTGGACTAGCTTCTTCTTTGAATCTTTTATCTTCTATTGGTAAAAACATATGTTTACACCCATTCTTCTCAAGGGTATAAGTGTTCTTTCTTCCATCATGTATTACATTCCTATCATATTGCCATGATATTCCCAAAAGAACATGACAAACATCCATAGGTATGACATCACATAGAACTTCATCATTATAACCACCTATCTTAAACTCAACTTTGCATTGTCGACTTACCATTACTTGATGTCCTTTATGCAACCACAATACCTTGTATGGATTTGGATGTCCAGTCGTATCCAATTTCATCTTTTCCACCATCTCTATGGATACTAAATTATTAATACTTCCACTGTCTATAATCACCTTGCATACCTCGCCTCTCGTCTTGTAAGCAGTTCTGAACAGACAGTTCCTTTTGATTGGTTCTCTTACCTCTTTCTCTAGCTTCACGACAAATTTCCTCATCATGAGTGATCTTTCTTCTTCCACTATTTCTCACTTCATCTTTGTCTCCACATTCTTCCGTTGTGCTTCATAAATGTGAGCTTCTCTTCCTCATGTATTATTCCTCTTGGGACATTCCCAAGACATGTGTCGTATCTTTCGACATGCATAACACTTCACTTCTCCTCCTCTTCCTCTTCCTCTTCCTCTTCCTTTCAGAAAAAGAGTTTCTTCCACCATAATTTTCTCCTCTAGAACATTCTCCTCTCTCTATCTGAATATGATATCTTCCAATTTTAGGTCTAGCCTTCTAGAACTTTTCTCTAGTGATTCTTCTACCTCTGCTAGGATTTTTTCATCTATTTCTTTGAATCTGCATTCTGGCCAACTTATCTTCTACTTCTAGGGCTACCTGGTAATTATCCTCCACTGTTCTCATAGTCATCATGCTGATTTCATCATGAATCTCATAACTCATGCCATTAATATACTTGACAACCTTTTCTTCATCATTCTTTCTATGTCCTGCTCTAATGTTGAACTTGTAAAACTCTTCAATGAACTCCTTCACTGACAAACCTTTATGTCTCATATTTTGTATTTTTATGAACATATTCACTTGATAATATTTGGGTATGAACTTAAATTTCAATTTAGCAACCATTCTATCCCAAATATTAATTTTGGACTTACCTTTGCATATCCTATCAACTTGTAATTCATCCCACCATAGCATTGCATGTCCTTTCAATCTGGTCATAGCATGCTTCACCTTCTTCTCATCATCAATATCCTCATAATAAAAGTAATTTCCTAAAGCACTTACCTAGTCAAACAATTCTTCCACATTTAAATTACCTTCATACATCATAACTTTTATTTTTGATCTGGTTCCTAGTTTGACAACAACTCTCAATAGTCGCTCCTCTGTTGCTTGTTCTCTTGCAACTTCTTCTACTACTACTTCTTCATTTTCATATTCACTAATGTCACCAACATCGGGTCCTCTTCTCTACATTGTCTCCATGACATCCAAACTTGAGCGAAGTTGTCTCATCTCTTATTCCATGGTTTCATTTACCATTGGTCTGTCTCTGCGTCTTTTTGGCAACATGGTTCCAAGTTTTATTCTTACACAGAGCTCAATATCTTTTCTTAATAACACTTGATGATATCAAACAAGTCTTCTTTCCTTTGCCTATTGTCTGTAGACAAATTCTATGCTCTAATATCACTTGACGCAAACCCCCACCACCTCCAAGGGATTGCACGACCTCCCGGTCTAGGATCGTTCACATAATGGAGCCGAATCATCTCTCGGGTTCTTGTTGAGCCCTCAAAATCTTATGACACATGCATTTTTCCCCTTAACCTATGAAAAAATTCAAGTGCATGAGGGTTTATTTATCCACATAGATAAATTCATGTGACCATGGGCCAAGTATGTCGACTAATACCATTTAATGGCATGGACTATGACACTTTGGGACCTCAAGCTTCTGAAGTTTCGACAACAATACATGAATTTCCTCCTGAATGCTGAACAAGTGAATGATCAAACAAAAGGAGGGATTGACAGTCCTCAATGTATGCCAAAATATACGGCTCAAAAGTACTTCATGCCTCTAGACTCTAGAATTTCTACCCACTCCAACACACAATATCCCCAAATCCATGAACTTCACAGTTGTGAATAAGACAACTGGTGCTTGCATCAGATCAATGGTTATGATTGGCTCCAAAACTCCAGGCTTTGGGAGTTCTAGCTGCTCCAACTTACAATTCCTATGAACATCGAATCAGTGGAGGATATATCCACTCCCCACATGTCCCTCCCGACCAACTATTAAGATCTACTCCAACCTTCAAGAGTTTTCAGACTACAATAATTTTCACCTATGTATTCCCAGATTGTCATACTCACAAAGTCTGAGATCTGTTGACACATGTACTTAATTATCAACGAACAAGATGTACTCTAACTATCAAATCTTCAGGACCCTTGTGTATTTTCACTACCACTCCTCAATTCTTCTGAATAGCCAAACTTTGAGAGTATCTCCAATATGTGGAGACGTATTCTCACTGATGGATGGTCTAGATTCACTCTGGTTCCTGGGACTTCGATAAATCCATCTCCTCCACAATACTTGCTCAAAAATATCTGAATGTGCGAAGTCTGAAGGACTTCAATGGTTAATACCAATGCTACCTTCCTAGATCCAACGACTAGGAAAGGTTTGATCCTCCTTGGGAAAATCTCATCCACTGGACCTCGAAAATGAAACGATTCTTTCCTTCAAAGTTTCTAGTAACTATTCCTCCTAAGATTTAACACTCAAATGATTTGGGTCTTTTGCGCACACCTTCTACTCCCTTGAAAACTTGACACTTGAATATTTTTAATAAATATTTCCTATGCATTCCTTGCGATCGTCTACCTCTGAGAATATTCAACACTCGACTAAGTGTTGTCCCTATGCACACCATGCATGGGTCTTTTGAGATTTTATACTCCACCGAGTATACATGCACTCCTTGCACTCACTCTGCACAACTTCATGTTATCTCTTCCGAGCTTTTGATTCTGAACACGACTATGGCTTTGCACTCCTTATGTGGTTACTGTGCACTCCTTGCACCAATATTCAAAAGAGAAACAATTGAAAATTATAAAACACGTACATGTTCATTCAATTATCTATAAAAATGCACACATAGGCATAACAACACAGAAACAAAATAACATGCATTACCTAATTGCTCAAAGGAAAACATATGCAGAGATCTGAAAGAAATCCTCCTCTATTATATTCATTCAACAAATATTTACATGGGTTCTCTTGTAGCTCTCAACTTCTCCTTGAAGAATGATTTACAATAAACTTCAGTAGCTAATCACAATTCTTAGTTTCCTTATTTGGGCATAGATTACATATATTTATACATAGAGGGGCTTCTCGAGCCTTCCTTCTGACTACTCTAGTGTTATCATATCATCATCAAAGCATTTTCTCACTAAGGATTTATTACAATAAATGACATTTAAAACCCAGATACGAGTCACTACTCAATATTTGTACGATCCTACAACTAATTAAGATAATTACAATCTTCAATGGCCTCATGTAATGGCTCAAGCCTCAAAACATTAAAATCTCTTTTAATTACAATATTTTCAAAATATCAAATTGATGTGCTCTCCTTGGGTTTCAAAACAATTTTGAATGCGCGCTTGATGCTGAGATGTCCTCCACTTGGCTTGATGAGCATTCTTGATAATGCTCCTACATAAGGAGGGAGGGATAGATAAAGAAAGGAAGGGATAGGGAGGAAGATGTAGAGAGAGGAGGGGGAGAGAGAGAAGGAGAGAAGGAGATAGGGGAATATGGAAATATACATAAAGATATGAGAGAGAGAGAGAAAGAGGGAGACTGAGTGAGTGAGAGGGAGAGAGATGGGGTAGAGAGAGAGAGAGGGAGGAAGAGAGAGCGAGGTAGAGAGGGAGAGGTAGGGAGATGAATTTTTAGAGAGAGATAAGAGGAGGGGGAAGAGAGAGGGAGGGAGGGAAGGAGAGAAGAGAATATGGAGAGAGGGAGGGAGGGGTAGAGGATAAGATGGAGAGAGGGAGGGAGGGAGCTATTGTAACCCAATTTTTTTTTCCATTATAACCCCAAATTTTGATCCTAAAATTTGGTCATGTCTCCAATTTCTCTTAAACTTATCTTGACCATCTTCTTACCCTTCTAATTAATATTCTAACAAGTCCCTAAGTACCATCATAATGTGGAAATTTTTAAGCCTCGAAAAATTGTCCATGCGTAAATAATCTAACCTTTGATTACTTTTAATTCTAAATCCTATATAGAAGAACCTTCCACCATAATCCACACTTTATTATTACTTTTATAATCTAACCTTTTATTACTTTTAGTCCTAAAACCTATATAGAAGAACCCTCCACCATAATCCATACATTATTATTGCTTTTAATTGATTTTTGAAAATCCTAAAACAAAATTTTATATAGTCAAGTATTAACCCATGTCTAAAAACTTTGGTAAGCAAAGGGTTAGACATTGGTAAGGTTAGTGAAAAGTTAATACAACGTTATGGTGGCCAATCCATCAAAAATAACAAGCGTTGCATGGAAGCTTAGTCCATGTCTAAGGAGGTTTGATAATTGATAAAAATAATGATTCAAAACCATTAATAACTGGAGTTATAGCAGGTGGAGTAATACATAAGACCGATAACATTACTAATAGAGTAAACTCCATCTTAGTTTAAAGTAATAAGACTCCACCTCCAATCAAAGTAATAGCTCAGGCTGGGATTAAATATCATGAGTATTTAACCTTAGTTCAAAGTGATAATACTCCACCTCCAATCAAAGTAATAGCTTAGGTTGGGATTAAATATCATGAGTATACATATACGCCCATACACCTAACCTAAGGGGGGTTGGGATTAAATATCATGAGTATTTAACCTTAGTTAAAAGTGATAAGACTCCACCTCCAATCAAAGTAATAGCTTAGGTTGGGATTAAATATCATGAGTAAACATATACGCCCATACACCTAACCTAAGGGTTAAGAACAACACGAGTAGTTCCAAGAAGGACATGATAGTTTACCTAAGGGTTAAGACAAATGGCTAAGATAATAGAGGCATTATTGAGACTCACAATAACTATAATGTGATAAGTTGTTGTTTGATGTTATAGGCTGTCTTATATGATTAATATACATGTTTTTTATAAATTTAAATTTAACAAACTCAATTTCAACTCAATTTCAGACCTATCTTAACTTGAAGTATCTCATGTGTTAAAATATATTAGTTCCCTTTAAACCCATAATAAAAAAGAATTAATATAAATCTATACTAATTATAATCCATATAAACATACAATCATATATATATATAGGTCTCTCTACTTACACCAAAGATGTTCATCTTAAAAGTTATTCATATATCTTTGAATTTGTATACACACTCACTAAAAACTCAACATACAATCATGTATATATATATATTGGTCTCTCTACTTACACCAAAGAGGCCCATCTTAAAAGTTATTCATGTATCTTTGAATTTATATACACACTCACTAAACATTCTAATTTGTAAGTTATTATCTATTTTGCATTGAGTTCTCATATGGAATTTTCATAGGTCTATGTGGGTAGTGAGAGAGAAGGGGTTAGAAATTAAAGATCTATTTCACAATCAATCTAATTGGTGAGTTAAGTTGATTGGTGCTCTTAAAAACGCAATGTTTGAATTTTGTTTAATTCTATTCTTGACAAAATAACACCATTACAAGATAAGTTGTATCATGTAGGAAAATGAAAAATAAAAAATATCCTTGGATTGACGTGAATTTAATAATAAATTTCATTATAATTGTTTGGTTATGGTAGGAATATATTGTTTAATATAAATAATTTTTGGTTAGGGTAAGAATACATTGTTTAATATAAATAATGTTATTTTAAGGATTTGTAAATTTTATCACTTTGTTATGAATATTGAAATTTGATGTTTACATTTGTGGATTTTTTTTTAAAGTTATAATATTTTTTTTTATTTAAATTAATATTAATTAATAACATATTAATTTAAGATTAGAAAATATATGAATAAAAAAATTATTAAATTAGAAAAAATTATAATTAAAAAATATATAAATAAAAAAATTATTAAATTGGAAAAGTTTGTAATTAGATTATTATTTTTTTAATAATAAATAATATTAACTTAATAATAAACAAAAATTAAAAATTTGATTTTTCCAATTTTAATTATTAAAAGATTAAATTCAAATTACATTATCTAATCCCTTATAAAATTTATAAAGTTTCATTTCTAATTAACTAATGATTTTAATTTACTAATAAAATTAAAATATTTAAATTTAATGAATTTAATTTACTAATAAAATTCAAATTTAACATGGTTCAAAGATGACTTATCTTATATTTACCAGTTTTAGATAAAAACATTTAAATTAAAAATACAATTTCGTAAAAACATTCAAACTAAAAATAAAATGTCAGCATGCTCGCCAGTCTCGTTGAACCTCCCTACGACGTTCAATCCATATACAAAAGAGAGAGAGTTTGAACCTCCCGACGAATTGAGATGGGTCAATTAGCATAACCGCGTGGAGATAAGAGTTGTCACACGCGGGTGAAGAAAACGATGAAGTCTTTCCTAACATATTAACCATAAAGTCTTTCCTAATTTCCTTGTTTGTTGCATGGTTTGAGATCGATTCTCCTATGTTTAGGAGATGATTAGTTTTAGAGAAAAATAGTCTCCGCTCCATTTTATTAGTGTTGGAGCAATAACGTCAACAATTATTTCTATATAATCGTAGCTTAAAACTTATATACAGATCTCATAATAACTAGCAAGTGTATGGATTATTTCTTTATCCAAAGGTTATACCTACGATATATATGTTGATGACACAATTTCTATTACCAATATGAGCATATGAAATTATCTGTATGATTTAAGTTTTCCAAAAATAAAATCAGTGCTATTAAGATCAGACCAATCTAGCTAATAGCGATTGTGAGCCTACTATAAATCGCCATCAGGAATTTGAGAAGAAATGCGTATTGGGTATGGGGGACGGTGTATTGGAGCCGAGATCCAACAACTTCAATTGCTTCATCATGCCGATTGAAGAGCAGAGCCAGATGTTCCGTGCCAAGTTGATCGCCTGCAATAGGAGGAGGTATAGAACCCATGAA
>JZKD02S0845619.1:113559-158571 GCA_000966675.3 Picea glauca | reverse complement strand
AAAGGATTTAATTGAAAATATTAAAAAACAGTACTTTTATCATATATTATTTTTAAATATTTTTTATTATTTAAAAAAATAAAATATTTAAATTTAAATTTTAAAATTTTTATTTTACAATTAAATAAAAATTATAATATAAAAAAAAATTAATAAAATTTTAATATCAACAAATTGATTTTATTGTATTACCTAATTCCCTATATCCATTGAACGAATTTTTTTTATATTGTTTATTTTTGTATAATATACTAAAAGTACTACTAGTTCATGTCACTTTAAAACTTGGTTGTCCAATCCTTCGATCCCTTTATGATTGTATGCAAAATGTCAATGTAATGTATTTATGATTAACCTCATAAAATACTTTTTCATATATGTTTATTTCAGGTTATCTCACCTTGCAACTATTTTTGGGGTTTTTTTGGAACATAGCTAATATGATTAACCCCATAAAATACCTTTATATATCTTTCTTTAAGGTTATCTTACCTTAAAAGAAAAAATACAAGAGGGAATAAAATGGTGAATAACCTTGAATCAATAATATTAATAGGAATATAATAATCTTGAATCTTAAATCATTAATATTAATAAGAATATTTGAAAGTAACTTTGATGTTCAATCGAGGGACTTCAATGGTTATTCCACCTTGCAACTATTACCAAAAACACAAGTGGGAATAAAATGGTGCATAACCTTGAATCATTAATATTAATAAGAATATTTGAAAGTAACTTTGATGTTCAATCCAACAATTTCAATGGGCTAGCTTTTGTAGCTTTGCTCTTCTTTTCTCTATTATAGATCTTATACTGGGTAAATTTTGTAGCTTGGCTCTTCTTTTTTCTTTATAGATCTTATAGTTTTGAAGGAGCAAACAATATTATGCACCCTACAACAAAATAATAATAAATACTATATAGCCGAGAAGAATACAATATCTCTTTAATACAAAATATGTTCTCTAAACTGATGTCATTTATACATATAATGTATTAGATACCTATTTAATATAGACTATGGTCTCTAAACTGTTGCCCTTTCTACATATAATATTGAAATAAATATTCAATTAAATCATGAATAAGTGGACTGGTGAAAACATAGAGATTCAATTTTTTCTCATTAAAACACTCATCTCTTTTATATTTTTTATATGCATCCAATGACGTCCTGATGCAGACCCCCTACCTACCTACCTCTACCTCAGCAAGGTCCGCTGACCTCTTGGTCAAGGATCATTCAAATTTCCTTGAGTCGTGTTAGCACAAGAACTTACAGCCTCTCCATAAGCAACTAAATAACCTCTAACAGGTTAAACATAGGCTTTCATCTATCAGCTCAAAGTTCTTGATTAGTCTCATCATATTGAAAATAATATATATTTTCTAGCACCATGGCGCTGCGGAATTGTCTATATAGAATGGTCTTCCATTTTACTACCTAAAATGTTACCAAATCTGTTAAGCAGTGTAATGATGGCACTATGAATTCTATAGGTTGTTACCAGATCCGTTTTCTTGTCGGATACTACCAAATATTTCAATGTTGAAGTGATGTACCTGTGAATTATGACGGTGGTACCAATTGCATGCAAAGACACCAGGATGACGCTATCAAAATGCGCTACCAAAATTTTGGCAGAGACCAAATTATGCAGAACTATTTTGTAAGGACGCTTATGGCAGTTTTGAGTGACTAAATTAAAACTTGGATTGTGAACAATTGAGAAGGTATTTTTGAAAACTGGAGGAAGTGTTTGTTCATAACATTCCAAATAACAAAAACCTCTCTCAGTTTTTCAAAATGTGCTATGGTTTGAGAGATATTAGACATAGAAGTGATGCTACCAACTGTTTTACAACGGTGCTACCAAATTTTCTGTAGCGGTCACGGTTTTGATATTCGCCTTGTTGGGAGGTTTCCACATGTCAAGGAGGATTCAAATGGATTATAAAGGTTCGGTTAGATGTCAAGGGACACCTTCACCTAGGATTTAGATCCATCAAATGCCTCATGCAATGAGGTGGAAACAATTTATTAATGACTTCCAACAAATTCCTAAAAATTAACAGTTTGTTGGATTTTTGTCTTTTTGATTGTTTCCGGCTATCTCCAAGGCTTAGAATCTAATGTAGGAGATGGGATTCAACCTCATAAGGTTATTTGGATGTTATTTTATATTTAAGTAAGAAGATATCTCTTGGAGAAAGGGATTGATGAGGCAAGAGAGGCTAGAGAGAGTAGGAGCAAACAATTTTCTTATGTGTGTTCATTTGTAATCCAGTGGACATTTTACGATTTTAAGCATTACTTCTATTGGAGACTCACGAGAGCTATGATTTCAGATTGTAAATATTTTTTATATTTCTTCTTATTTGAATGTATTGCAGATTTGAGGATCAAAGGCTATCAATGATTTATGGATCTCTAAGCAACAAAGGATCTGATGTATTTTTCCCATCAGTCATTGTTTATATTCAGGTATTTGTTGATTCATTAAATTGAGAGGATATCTGTTTAGTGAACATTATACCTTAAGTTTTCCTTCTTCATTCTTCCACTTATCAGCATATAATATTGTTTTATGTTCAACATCTTTTTTGCCTTCGATGCGTAGGATGTTTGTGACTCTAGTGCCCATTGGTGCAGCCTACTCATCTGCACAGTTTTTTTCCCTCTCCCTTTCTTTCTCCATCTTGTTGATCCACCTATTCAAAACGAAAATTACCTTTTACATTCTAATGGGTGATGAGATTACACTTTAGCAATCAAAGTTTGACTTTCAGTGCTAACAAGCCGAAATGGCTATTTGGTCCTTGTTCTGTGCGTACAAGCATCAGACGTGAGCTTCACCTCCACACGACCATGGGATGCGATTGCATGCCTACACAAAATGTGCATCGCGATTTCGTGTGTCGGGACTTTATGAGTGAGCCAATCGTGACTCCTCGACTCTTGAAATACTGAAATTCTCCCGCATCATATCAACATCTCTTGATGCTCCAAGACTCGATGGTGTAGATATTCTCTTTCACGAAGTCAAAACTTCACGACTTGGGACTTTGGGATGGTTCTCTCCTTTGAACCTTCGACTCCTGAAATTTTGAAATGTCGATGCTTCAGATCGACGACCCACAACCTGACTCGATCAATGACCCATATTTGATGTCGAGATTTCATGTTTCATGAGTTTTTGAAAACTTTCCCTTTGACTTCCCCGAGTCACGACTCAACGAATTGTTGATCGACTGCCACATATCCCTTCTGATGGACGGTCCTGATGATTTTGGGACTTTTGGAGGTCACTTCCCCCGTTTCTCTTGATTCCCGATTATTTGATGTTTGTGGATCTATGCCACCTATCCTCTTTCTTATCTACGATTGTTTTCTGCTCGAGACTTCGGCCTTCAACGATCTTAAATCTCAACCTCCTCCTTCATGATTCTCCCAGAGTGCTTTCTACGAGAATTCATGATATCGCGCCACACGTCCTTTTCTGGATCCAACAATACAGATCTCCTCCTTTTGAGCTTTGTCACCTTTCTTCCCAGGCTTGGAATATTTTGATGCTTCAAAGGTCTCGACCTTCTAATCTCAAGGATGATTTTAGGGGCTAAATTTCCTTGATGGGCTAATTTTCCATGGTTTTTCCCAAAACATGATTCACTATTATAAAAATTATTTGCCCAAATTCTATAGGATAAAACTATTTTACCTTAAAAATCGCCAAAATTTTATACAAACTATATAAAATCCTTAGAAATTTGAATTTTTTTATAAAATATCGCCAAACATTTATAATTGGCATATGAAGGAATAGTAAGATTTGCCAAGATTTATACATTTTAAAATAAATTCCCATCTTTAAAAACATCCCTGCCTTCAATTGTCCTTCTGCGAGCCTGACTATTGGGTATCGTTTGTGTTTTGGAAATGCTATCCTTCCTGAGCTTTGGAAATGGAGTTTGACCTCGGCTCTGAGCGTAATTGCGCTCTGCATGCGGCTTCACACTACTCCTCCTGAGATTTTGGACCTTGAATGAGTCCACGCCTGCACATTCCTGGTGCAATCTCTCCCGATCTTTGTCTGAAGCTTGGACTTCGAATATTCTCTATCTATTGTTCCTTTTTGTTGGGACTCTGTGTGCAAAAGGCACTATTCCTCCTGAGCTTTGGGACTTCAAGCAAGTTCTCTTCTATGCATGCTCCTTATGCTTGACTAGCCTCATGATGGTTTTCTTTTCACACTTTACTCGAGTTTTTGCCTGGTGAACTCCTTACATGGGTCTTCCTCCAGAGTGTTCAACAACTATGTTTTTCTCCTTGAGATTCAACTGCTCGGACATTAAAGATCCCTGTCCCTTTCACTCCTCGAAGGTATATAAGTGCCCCCTTGGAAACTTATGCTCAAACACTCCTTACTAAGCTGACAGAGTATTCAGTAACTCTGTAAGTGTCCTCTCTTTGACACTTCTCTCCTCACAGAACTCGAAATAGAGTTCCTTCATGCACTCCTTCCACACGCTCAATACCCTCTTGGCAGAGCTTTGCAGAACCCTCAACATTTTTTTTTCTTTCCTCTGTTCCTTCCTCTGCATAGTCTTACCTCCAAGGTGTTCAACAACCTTGAGGCTTCTCCCTTGAGTCTATGATTCCTCTGGTGCAACCTCTTAGCATGTCTTTTCCTAAATTTCACAGAACTTAGATGTGCACTCTTTGCACTAGCTTACAGAGTCCTCAATACTCTGTCATGCAACCCCTTGCATGAAGCCACAAAGAACCTAGACTGAAATCATAAAACTCACAAATATAAAGAGAAGTCTATCTATCCATGCAGATGGAAAGTAGCATACATCTACAACATATGCACATAAAAGCATAAAAGACATTCATAAACACACACAATACAATATGCAGGAAAAACTGCTCTATATGCATTAATCTCACAATGCTTGTACAAAGGTTACAAAAGCTCAGACCGTAATCGAGTCTTGACTCTCTCTTCTCTTCTCTACATGCTAGCTCTAATTGAATATATATACAAATATCTTTTTACAAAAGGGGGCTCCTCAAGATATTCCCTCCATCTCACCTACTCTCATTAATTACATTAAATTGCATTCAATGGTTGTCTAGTCCGAATCGGATCTAGATATTCATCCTCTCAACCATTAAAGGTGACTCTATCTACTATTTGCACAAAGGCATCTATTTGGATATTCCAGCCTTAAAAACATTTAATTACATTCTAAAATTTAAAATGAGAGGGTTTGCACCTCTCCCTTCCTTGAATGCACTCTTGATGTGTTTTCTAGATGGCGTGATGATGGGTTGGAGCAATGCTCCTGCATAATACTCCACTGCTATGAAAAATTCATGAGATCTTTCTCATGAGCTTCCTGGCTCTGTCGACATCCACCTAGATCCAAAACCATCCTTTGGATCTGTCCATCTACTCCACTGCTTTGTTGTTGCTGCTTCTTCCCTGCTACTATGGTAGGCATCCTTCTGCTCATCTTTTCCTCATTGATAGTTTCTGTTGCTCACCTCAACATCATCCTTATTATATCTTTTATCTCCCTGTCTAGTTGTTCTAGTGGTTGGATCTCTTTATGCTGCTTGTTCTTTTGTCTCTCCTCCTTCTCAATGGGTAGATCAAATCGATCTCCCATGTGATTTTCTCCATCTCTTGTGGCCTTATATTTCCACCCTGCTACAAAATTCAGTTCTGCAATCTTATCACTGAGTTGCTACTCAACTTCTTCCTTTGACAACTTTGTTGTTGCCAGTTATCCTGCTGGCATATCTCCAGCTTCTTCCAGCTGCTCCTTGGGCTGGTATTCTCCCTCTGTATCCAACCTCATCTGTTGGATGTGCATGCTCTGCACTCTCACCCTTCTCTCTAGGTATTCCAATTATTCACATAGACCAACAAAATATATGATGTCTGCTTCCTCTTCTTCTTCTTTTGTAGCCTCCAATACTACAGTTACCTCATGTTCATCTTCCTGGCTTAAAATTTCGAGCAATTCTGTTGAATTCTCTTCTTCTTCTGCTAGGGGAAACATCAACATATGCTCCTCCTTGACAATTTCTTTTGGTTTTCCTTCTACTGCTGCTGCATCTGCAACACAAGATCTGGCCTCAACTGGGCTATTTGTCAGGAATACTTCAATTCATCCAATGATCAGAATGCATTTCAGATTCTCCTTTGTCAGCTTCTCTTGCTCACATGAACTCACCTCTGAGTTCATGAGACTTTCAAATAGTCTCTTATGTTCTCCCTTTCCCACTTGGAAATATGGGATTTTTTCCATGCCCTCCTGGTAGTCTATGAGATCCTCCAATGATCTCATCTCATTTCCCACCTAGCAATATGAAATTTCATTACTACCCACCTGGTAGTATTTGAGATCAACCAGTGACCTCTTCTCATTTCCCACTTGGAAACTTGAAAGTTCCTCACTACCCACTTGGTAGTTTCTGAGATCCTTCTCTGATATCTTCCCCACATCATCACTAAGACTCTTCCCAGCTTCTGGCTCATAGATGTGGACTAATTCCTCTTCACCTCTGAGGTTTTCAACATACATCAGCCACATTCTCAACAACCTGCACTCTCCTCTGGCCAACAATATCTGAACATGCGACTTCACCTTATTCTTCATGGACCACTCATACAGCAAATGCATCTTTGCATCTTGCTTCATTTTAAATGCAAGCTTCTCCATTTGCGCTCTTATCTCGCTGAGCTCTTTTTCTGTCTCAGACTTGATTTTCTGCTGGAGGTCTCCTCTTGGACCATGTTCATGGCCTTCAATAGCCATCTTTTTCTTCTACCTTCTCTCTTGGCAAGTCTGTTGTTCACTCTACAACTGAGAGCATTCCCAACTTCCCCTACAACTCACATGGTTTTCTATTGACTGTTGCACACCTTTTAAAAATCACCACAGAGCATTAACACCCTGTCTTCCTTCATCTATTGTATACAGATGAAATTCCGATACCACTTGATGTTACTAGAATTTCTCCTTCAATCCTTTTCGCCTGAAATATACAGAAGAAATTTCACTCTGATACCACATGATGTTCTGTATCATAGTATTTTCTTTATCTACTCTCTGCTACAGAAATTTAAAATATGAGCTCTTATACCACATGATGCAGACCCCCTACCTACCTCTTCCTCGACAGGGTCCGCTAACCTCCCGGTCAAGGATTGTTCAAATTCCCTTGAGCCTAAATGACTCTTTGGTCCCTGTTGAAACCTTCACTAAAAAAATCCATAGGTCCAAATGTGAAACTCAGTCTGCGCGTACAAGCATTAGATGTGACCTTCACCTCCACAAGACCATGGGTTGTGACCGCATGGCTACACAAAAGGTACATCGCGATTTCACATGTCGAGACTTTATGAGTGAGCCAAACCTGACTCCCTGACTCCCAAAATCCCAAATTTATCCCATGTTAGATCGATGGCTCCTAACACTCCAGGACCCGACAGTCCAGATATTCTCTTTCGCGAAGTCAGAACTTGGCAACTCAGGGCTTTGGGATGGTTCTCTCCCTCGAACCTCCGACTCCCGAAATGTCGAAATGTAGATGCTTCAAATCGACCACCCATATCCTGACTCGATCAACGACCCAAATTTGATGTCATGAATTCACGTTTTGCAAGTTTTCGCAAACTTTCCCTTTGACTTCCCTGAGTCATGAGTCAGAGAATTGATGATCGGCTGCCACGCGTCCCTTCTGATGGAGGGTCCTAATGATTTCAGGACTTCCCCTTTCAGGAATTTTGGAGGTAGCTTCCCTCATTTCTCCCAATTCTCGATTCTCCGATGTGTGTTGATCTCCACCACCCATCCTCTTTCATATATACGATTGTTGTCCACCCGGGTCTTTGGCCTTCATCAATCTCAAATATCAACCTCCTCCTTCGTGATTCTCCCAGAATTCATGATCTTGTGCCACGCGTCCTTTTATGGATCCAACAGTCCAGATCTCCTCCTTCAGAGATTTGTCACCTTTCTTCCTAGACTTGGAAGATTTTAATGCTTCAAAGGTCTCGGCCTTCGATTGTGCTTCTGGGATCCTGACTATTGGGCCTTGTCTGCATTTTGGAAACATTATCCCTACTGAGCTTTGGAAATGGAGTTTGAGCTTGGCTCTATGCGTACTTTCTCATTGCATGCAACTTCACGCTACTCCTCCTCATCTCTTGGACTTGGAACGAGTCCACACCTACAAACTCCTGGTGCAACCTCTCCTGAGATTTGTCTGAGGCTTGGACTTCGAAGAGTCTCAACTTGTTGTTCCTTTCTATTGGGACTTTATGCGCAAAAGGCATTATTCCTCCTGAGCTTTGGGACTTAAAACAAGTTCTCTTCTCTACACACTCCTTATGCTTGACTAGCCTCATGATGGTTGTCTTTCAACACTTCTCCTGACTGTTGTCCTAGTGCACTCCTCACATAGGTATTCCTCCAGAGTGTTCAATAACTCTATTTTTGTACTTGATCTTCAACTACTTGTACCTCGAAGATCCCTGTCCCTTTCGCTCCTCAAAGGGATATATGTTCCCCCTTGGAAAATTACTCTCAAGCACTCCTTGCTGAGTTGACAGAGTATTCAATAACTCTATAAGTGTCCTCTCCTTGACACTTCTCTCCTCACAGAATGTGAAATAAAGTTCTTTCGTGCACTCCTTTCACATGCTCAATTCCTTCTTGTCAAAGCTTCACAGAATCCTCAACGATTCTATTTATTTCCTCTGCACAGTCTTACCTCCAAGGTGTTTAGCTGTTGGACACAACTACCACACTTAGAGGGGGGCGTGAATGAGTGTGGTTCTCTTTTTCCCAAAACTTCCCTCTTATACAAAACTCATTAGTTAGCATTGAACATTTTACTCATTACTCATTGTTGTCATTTATGACATGTTAGATGTGAACACATATCGGCAACATATATCAACAATATATCATCAACAATTCATCACCACAAGGAACACAAAGAACACAAGATGTATGTACAATTTTCTTTTTGTTACGGACTACAATCCTTGGGTTTTTTAGCAACAACTAAATAGAGTACAACTCTATAAGAGAACAAACTCTATCATGTAAGGCTTAGCTTACACACTCAGCACCAACTGAGATGAGGAAACAATCCTCAACAAATATCAATCTGCAACAGGTACACGACTTGTCAGTAGTGGAGCACACATATGTATGCGCCCTACCTGTAGCACAGCCCACTTGTATACATGCCCAAGAAGTAGTATAACTTGTGTATACACTCTCAAATAGTACTACAACATGTGTATAGAATCTAAGATATTAGTGTTTATCCGTCAAGATCAACTCAGATCCTCTACAACCAATTTATCATTCTCGTATGTTTCTCACTATCCAAACTGACCACCAACTAGTCACAACAGATCCAAGCTCTCCAATAGCTTACTCATGCTCCACAACCAATCCATATGAATGCTTCTCAATCATGCATAAGCAATCAAAATACTATATGTTAGCACTCTATAATTTTCCCAAGGTTGAAGAGGAAGTCACAGAGGCAACATAAAAACCATTTCGAGTCTTCGATCTAGCCCTCCAAGACTCAGAGAGGGATCTATTTGTTTGATATAACGTTTTTTGAAGAGGATATTAGGCTAGTTACACAGAACATAAGATTTGTTTTTAGGAATTGGGTATGGGCAGAGAAAAGAAACAATGGGCTATGGAGTCACTGCAACAAATCGATAAAAAATTCATGTCAACGGGCTAATATTTCCAGGGCAAGGTAGACAACTCACTAGATCCTTTAATTTAAATTAAATGGGTGAGACGAAACAGGTCAACAAATTCAATTAAACACAGAACAACTAAGAATTCTGAGTTTAATCTTCAGTGGAAAACATAAAAAACTATACCAAGCCAGAGACAGAGAGTACTTTAAAACCAATTATGTTCTTAATCTTCTTGGAATAATTCAGAGGAAGACATTAAACATGATAACAAAGAAACAAATTTACACAGAGGGATGCACATCATCAGTCGAAATAGTCACAAGAATCTTGCAGCATAGCACTGTATTATTGAATTGATGAAAAACACAGAAAGCTCAGTGAGTTGTTTTACAAAAACTGAATCATGGTCCTTTCACTGATCAACCCGTGTTACATTAAAATCACATGAACAAATAGGATATATATCCCAAAATTTTTATTGAAGTCGGTTTCAACTGCCTCAGCCAAAAATAGCAAGAAATCCCCAAAAATCTAGAACTGTCCTCCATGAAAGACGGGCCGAATTTCTGCAAAAATGGGGTCCGAAAAGACATCTGTTTATATTTAATGCTGAAACCTGTGGAAAAATTTAAAGATTTTATTTTATATGTGAATGTGAAGGAAAAAACACTCCTTCGATTTTTCCAAATTCTCCTCCAACTCACCATAACAACTCCCGCAAAATCGGGGTTGTAACAGAAAAACCGAAAACTGAAAAAATGACCCTTGATGATGGCTTCGATTCTCCCTGATCATGGCACCTGTAAAAAAACTGAGAGAGGTTTTTTTTCTTCAGCACGTGATGAACAAAATCGTCTTTGAGTTTTTAAAATTTCATCTTTGTTTTCCCAGAATCCACTTCGCAAGACAAGCTGTCAAAACTAGAAAAACAATGCTTTTGTGAAAATGGAGGAGGGCAGTTTTGGAGAGGTAAATGGTATTCCGGACCCCCCCTGAGTTGGTAAGTGGTATTGGGAGGGGGGGGGGTTCTAAATTACCTGGAGGTGACAAGTGTCCCTCCCAATACCACTATTCCAGACCGCCCCCCCCTCTGTTATAATTCGAAAAGCACGGGGGGTCCAGAATTTTTTATGTCCATAGATTTGTTTTATTTTGGGATGTGTGTAAAAGGTGCGGGTAGAGGGAAAATGATTTACATTTTTTTTTCTTTCTTTTTATTTAATTTTTATTATTTTGTTTCTTTTTAAGTGTTTTCCTTTTCTTTTTTGTTTTTTATTTTTATTTTTATTTTGTTCTAATGTTTTATTATGTTTTAACGTTTTTTTGTTTTAATTTATATTTTATTTTTACGTTTTGTTTAGTTTTGTTTTATACGTTTTATTTATTTTGTGTGTTTTATTTTAGTTTTTATTTGTGTTTTCATTTAATTTGTTTATTTCTAATGTTTTGTATTTTGTTTATATGTATTTTTGTTTTATTTAATTAATGTTTAACATTAACCTAAATCAACCTAAATACTAACTTAATTATTAGTTAATTAATTAATTACTAACAAGATTAACCTAGCTTATTAATATAACTACATTAATTTAACTAATATTGCTTTATTACACTAATTAATCTTAAAATTTTGTCACTAATCATTTATTATTAACCTAATGTTTTCTATCCTAAGTTTGTTTATTCAGGGAAGAAAGGAGGGAGAAATGTAGCTAATGGGACAAATGGATAATGTAGTGAGTGTCGTAGAGGTGGATGAAAGATGTAGTAGGGTGATAGAAGATCGGGCGAAATGAATGGAGGGGAAAAAAGGGGTCAACCGAACGAAAAGTCTCCATCACGGGGGCAATGCCAAATCAACAACCAAAGAATCGAGTTACCTATAATTATAGGAACCTAACATAGGCTCCACCTGGGGATGGCATCTCTTTCAAGAGGTGTTAAGAATATCATACCGCTAAACATGCAGACCGATGCTTTATCCATTGGGCTGATCCCAAAATCGTATTCTGCAGCCTGTACCTGTTTTGATCTTGCAACTGAAACCAAATTAAAATGAACACTGCTAAAAAAAGACATGCTCAGAATGTTGTGCTTATTCACTTTTTCCTACCTACCCTATGCTACTGATAATTTTGTCATGCTAAATGATACAATAATTCCAATGCAACCAGACAATCAACTTCTCTAACAACTCTGCTCTTTCAATGTTTTCCAACAATATCATAAATAGGACTTGCATAGGCATCATGAAATGCTTTCCATCTTGATGTTCATCACAAGGGGCTTGATAAACACAACACATAACATAAATATTGGGAATGCATTGTGGCTCTATGATGAACAATTTCTCCATATAAATAGCCACTGGATCAAGATAAACTTGACCTATTACTAGATATTCAAATTTAACCAACTCAACTTCATGATTTGATGTTGTAGTTATGTTATTTCCATCCTCATGCACTTCCATACATGACTGCAACTTTTCTGATGGGTTATGAAATGATGCTTCTACTGAACACACCCCTGTAACTGACTGCCTAATCATGTCAGAATCATAACATCTTTTTAGCTCATGACTGACGAATGAAGAATGATTTTGACCCCACGGGTCATCCAACCGATCAACTATTGGATCCCGAAAATATTGATAAGACTGTTGCATTGATTCAAATGAAATTTCCTGACTTTTTATGTATTTATCCTTCAACCCTTGTTCACGAGTTTCCTTCAAAATTTGAAATGAATTAAAGCATAATGGTATAGAGTTATTTTGGATTAACTCATAATTTGTCTCAGGCTTTAATATTTCATCTGGAATTTCAAAATCAAAGTATGTCAAGGGCTATAAATCTGGGTCTAGAACAACCTCCATATCAACAGTGGCATATTCAACTGATTGATCAGAGAAATTTGTGTCTTGACTATTTACAATTGGCCTAGAGTTTGGTTTTAGAAACTGAAAAGATGAGAAACATAAGGGCAAAGTGTTTTCACTTACTCTGAGATTTTATACACTTTGATCATTGATGTCATAATTTTCATGTGCAGATTGATTGTCATATTTGAGTTGTAATTGATCTTCTTCCTGCCAATGACATGTTGTTGATTGCTTTAAACAATCCACATCTATTTCATCCCCATGCTCATCATCATACTGACCACACTTGGGTAGATTATCCAAGTAAGGAATGTCTTCAAACATGCACATCATATCAACTGGTTGTTCCTCTGCAAGTTGATATGGAGCTTCATCTTTGACTATGTCATGAATTGAATACATTAAAGAATCATTATTCAAACCATTGTACCAAGGGTGAGATGCAAAATGTTTGGGAACAATGACCTTTTCTTTCTCTGAAATCAATGAAACATGATTTCTTTGAACATCAAGTTCTTTTCTCATGCTAATATTCTACATCACATATTTTATAGTATTTATCAGGACATCTATTTTTATTTATGAAGATGTCATCAGTTCATTTTTTGTTATATCTTTATCTTATGCTCTTATCTTTTCCTTTCTGTTCAACAAGTTAGCTCCCACATCAACTGCAATCTTTTGCATTTCTTCAAGTGTTGTAGTGTTCCTTTCTCTTAATTGGAATGCCATCTCAGGATCGAAGCCATCTGGGAAATGCAAGTGGGATGACCCCGGGGGTGGCCTTATATCAACAGGCATTGCATGATATACCTTATTGAACCTTGTTGAAAATTGTTGTAATATTTCCCCTAGTTGTCTTTTCAAATGGCCATACTCTTCTAGGATGAGAAAAACATTTCTCATGATCACCCACCTATCTAAGAAAACTTGCATGAACTGCTCAAAATTTATGATGCTTGCAGCTGGAAGGTTCTTAAACCAATGTTTAATTTTACCTAGCAATGATAGAGAAAAAATTCTGATGCAGAAATCATCATCCTCTATCTGAAACAGATCAAGAAAATTCTTAAGGTTTTGAATATGTTTTTCAGCAGTGATCTTCCCATTTTCTCCATCAAACCTGGGTAGATTATTGATGTAATTGACGTGGAGGTCATGGAGAATAAGAGGCAAATCTAGGGGCTTGTCTCAGTTAGGGACTTTTTCAAGCACAAGAGATGAAGCAAGAGGCTTACAACCATCCATAGGTTTAGCAAGAGTAGGAGATAAAGCAGAAGGCTTATGTCTCACTAGGATTTCTACAGATGCATCTGGGGTGTGCACAGGTGTATGAGTATGTACATAATCTACAATTGGAGATCTAATCTCTTGGGGCTCATCAATCAATAGTTGGTCAATGTAATCTTTAGAAATATACTTTTGATCAGGCTTAGAATAAGACAACACATAATTGCAGATAAAACAAAAGATGTATTGAATGTAATTTGAGCTTGAGTACCTGGTCTTTCTAGGCTGCTTGGCCATGCTTTAGGTTCTTCCTGTAGTGGAGTCTTTGATTTGGCACCTTCTGGAGAAAATTTGGAGTCGCTAGGTGAATGATCTCATCCTTCTTGTGTCTAGTCACTGTCCACCATCAGTGATCAGATTTGGAATTTTGAAGTGTACTATTGGAGAAATTCCCCAGTATGGTTGCCATTCTGTTAGCACTCTATAATTTTCCCAAGGCTGAAGAGGTAGTCACAAAGGCAACATCAAAACCACTTCAAGTCTTGGATCTAGCCCTCCAAGAATCTAGCCCTCCAAGACTCAGAGAGGGATCTCTCTCTCTGATACAACTTTGTTTGAAGAGGATATTAGGCTAGTTACACAGAACATAAGATTTGTTTTTAGGAATTGGGTATCAACAGAGAAAAGAAACCATGGGCTATAGAGTCACTACAACAAATCGATAAAAAAGTCACATCAACAGGGTAATATTTGCAGGGCAAGGTAGACAAATCACTAGATCCTTTAATTTAAATGAAATGGGTTAGACGAAATAGGTCAATAAATTCAATTAAACACAGAGAAACTAATAGTTCTAAGTTTAATCTTCAGTGGAAAACATAAAAAACTATACCAAGCTAGAGATAGAGGGTACTTTAAAACCAATTATGTTCTTAATATTCCTGGAATAATTCATAGGAATACATTAATTATGATAACAGAGAAACAAAATTACACAGAGGGATGCACATCACCAGTCGAAATAGTCACAAGAGTCCTGTAGCATAGCACTGTATTATTGAATTGATGAAAAACATAGAAAGCTCAGTGAGCTGTTTTACAAAAACTGAATCATGGTCCTCTCACTGATCAACCCATGTTACATTAAAATCACATGAATAAATAGGATATATCTCCCAACAAGTTTCTTTAAGTCGGTTTAAACTACCTTGGCCAAAAATAACAAGAAATCCCCAAAAATTTGGAACTGTCCGCCATGAAAGACAGGTCGAATTTATGAAAAAAGGGGGTCTCAACAGACATATGTTTGTCTTTAATTATGAAACCTATGAAAAAACTGAAAGAGTTTATTGTATATGGGAATGTGATGGACAAAAAACTCCTTCGATATTTCTAAATTCACCTCCAACTCACCGTAACAGCTCCCGCAAAATGGAGACTGTAACAGAAAAACCAAAAACTAAGAAAAATGGCCCTTGAAGATGGATTTGATTCTCCCTACCCATGGAACCTGTGCAAACACTGAGAGAGGTTTTTGTTCTTCAGGCCGTGATGAACAAAACTCTCTCTCTGTTTTTAAAATTTCATCTTTGTTTTCCCACAATCCGCTTCGCAAGACAAGGTGTCAAAACTGGAAAAACAACAATTTTGTGAAAATGGGGGAGGGCGGTTTTGAAGAGGTAAGTGGTATTTCAGACCCCCCCTGAGGTGGTAAGTGGTATTGGGAGGGGGGGTATGAAATTAATTGGAGGTGACAAGTGTCCCTTCCAATACCACTATTCTGGAACCCCTCGCCCTCCGTTATAGTTCGAAAAGCACGGGGGGTGGCGTCTGGAATTTTTTGTGTCCATAGATTTGTTTTATTTTGGGATGTCTGTAAAAGGTGCAGGTGGGGGGAAAATGATTTGACATTTTTTTTTTCTTTGTTTTTATTTAATTTTTATTATTTTCTTTCTTTTCACGTGTTTTCCTTTTCCTTTTTGTTTTTTATTTTTATTTTTATTTTGTTTTAATGTTTTATTACATTTTAACTTTGTTTTGTTTTAGTTTATATTTTATGTTTACGTTTTGTTTAGTTTTTTTTTATATGTTTTATTTATTATGTATTTTTTATTTTAGTTTTTATTTGTGTTTTCATTTAATTTTTTTATTTTTAATGTTTTGTATTTTGTTTATATGTATTTTTGTTTTATTGAATTAATGTTTAACATTAACCTAAATTAACCTAAATACTAACTTAATTATTAGTTAATTAATTACTAACAAGATTAACCTAGCTTATTAATCTAACTACATTAATTTAATTAATATTTCTTTATTACACTAATTAATATTAAAAATTTGTCACTAATCATTTATTATTAACCTAATGTTTTCTATCCTAAGTTTGTTTATTCACGGAAGAAAGGCGAGCGAAATGTAGCTAATGGGACAAATGGATAAGGGAGTGAGTGTCGTAGAGGTGGATGAAGGATGTAGCAGGGTGATGGAGGATCGAACGAAATGGATGGAGGGGAAGAAAGGGGTCAGTCGAACGAAAAGTCATCATCACAGGGGTGATGCCAAATCATCAACTGAAGAATCGAATTACCTATAATTATAGGACCCTAACACTATAGCGATCATATCAATATTGAATCATAAGAGTGATGTTCACTCCATCAACTAACATAAACCACATCATAACAACCATACCAAGAATTCCCTATGCATTCACAACACAACAAGCAATACTATCCATCAAGACAATAATGCAATCATACCAGTGTCTCAGTGATAGATATTAACCCATAGAATGCAATTGTGGAACCTACTTCAATATTCAACAACTTGTCATCATATCAACTAAAAATATCCATGATTTTATCCACTGTTCACTCCGTGTACACTGACAACCCACGTACTATATGCACCATGTACATAGATATCTTGCATATACGCACCCTATACATAGATAGCTCGCGTATGCACCAGGAAATAGAGTTTTTCTCTAATTCTGTTAATTTCTCCATCATGATCTTAGACTTGGCGAAAATCTAATGTGTACATGGGATCTTCCTCGTGCTCTCTTTCTCATAATAGATCTTCAATCATGCTCAAGAGATCCACACCAAAATTCTCTCACAAGAATCTCTCCATCAATACTCCAAAGGATATTCTCACAAGAAGCTCTCCATTGATCCACAAAATGGATGTTTTGCAAGAGACCATTGCTATCTTATTTATACTTTCATCCTCTAGGTCACTTAACCCATTTCTATGTCAATTAACCTATTTTCCTTATTTTAGGGTTATCCACTTTCCATAAATAGAAAGTTCTCCAATACTTTATCATTTAAATATTCCTTCTTGATTTTGTCACCTTACTTTATCATTTAAATAATCTTTCTTGAGTTTGTCACTTCTCTTTATCATTTAAATAATCCACCTTGACTTTGCCACTTTACTTTATCATTTAAATAATGATTTCTTCTTTTAGGGAACTTTGACTTCTTTGACAATTTGGGGCTTCAAGCAAACACATGGGGGTCCTTCAACTTCGTAGGGCCATAAATCTCAAACTGTGAGGAGTTATGTGACATTACACATACCATCAAAAATGGTATGACAAGCACTATCCGTCTAGGATAGTTTCACCAATGACTTCATTGATCTTCATCTCATTATTCCATATACAAGCATGGTTCCTCCAACCATTTTTCTAGGATAACTCAATCAAAAAAATGACTTCCCATGAGGTCTTTCACCATAAGGGGAGCACATTGGAGTTCATCCATTTGTGCACCTTATCAATCATGATAAGATAATAATGAGTCATCTATACATTTTTCCAACAATGCATAATATATCAATGAAACCACATTGATCCATATTCCACATGTATCAATAGAATTTCATTGATCCATCATATCAATGATAGCTCATCGATCCATCTTCATGTATGATTTCTCATCAATGTTCATCATATTGATGACAACTCAGTGATCCATCGTCATTTATGTTTTCTCATCAAGGACAATACATATTATATTACATCAATCATCAATAAATCAATTCTTTGACATCAATCAATCACTTGACATCAATCAATCAACCATTGGCATCAATGACAACATGATCCAACAATATCCCCCTTTGGCATTGATGGAAATACCAACATTCATGTCAACACCAATTACCAATTATTGATGTCAAAATGTAGATAGGTCATACTCTACATCAATAGTCAATGTGACTATCTTTGCCCATCACTAAACATCAATCACACCAATGTGATTAACTCTCCCTCTTTGACATCAATGGTAAAGGGCCATTCTCCTCTTGGGGTAGCTCCCCCTGCTTGAACTTTCCTTGGGGTTTCTCCCCCTATCTGAGTGCCTTTGATATTCCTCTGAATAATCTCTCCCCTTTTGAACAAGGGATATCAATATGGTGTAATGATGAATATAAATCTAGAATATACATCTAACATAGTCCTCCTGTGACCATTTCTCCCCCTGGAATTATGATTTTGTGCTCTTTCTTCAAATATAGGGCTCTTTTCTAGGTATGCATATGATAAATATCTCCTCCTAGAATCATGGGAAGAAGAATGACTCCCCCTATGGGTATGTGTGCCCTATTTTCTCTGCAATATGAACAATGTGCTACCATATAACGATCTGTGGACCTGTTTATGCATCAAACTCATGTCATACCAAGCATCATGAATCAAAATATATATCAACAATGAAATAGAGAATAATGAGCAAAATATCAACCAAGTACATCCTATAAAAAAATGTGTTCTCATCATGCACAACACCTATGTACATCAACCATGTACATCAACATCATGCAATGTGCCAAAAGATATCATCCATGGAATGTATCAATCATATGCCTCTATCAACATGCCAACATGTGCATCTACCAATATGCCAACCATGTTCATCCACTAATATGCCAACCATGTGCATCTAGAAACGTGCCAAATAATGTATCATATCACTCATGATATGTCTCCATCATGAACCAAGTGTCACAATCATGTATCTCAAAGAAATGCCAATTGTTGTGCTAATCAAGTAGTACCAATGGTGTAGTATCATCAAGAATATGCCATCTATGAGTGTACCAAACATGTACATTACCATGCACCAATACCACAAAATGATGAATCCCATATATCTAAGCTAGATCCTCCATAAAACGTGTGCTAATCAAACTGCTAGTAGGTGCCTCTACCAATGTAGTATAAAAGTACCAATCATGCATCAACTATAGATCAAGAATGATATACAACATGATCACCTCATCAAATCACCAACCACATTTTCCAATGTGTAGCCCATCCATATGCTAAATGCATGCATCAAGGTTTCCAACAAGTAAGCTTCCAATGCATCATTAAGATATATCACATAACCAAGGTGTCATAACTTCACTGTCATAACCAAAAATGTTCAACAAAAAAATGCATCAATCCATACTCATGGGTTAGTGCCATGCACCCAAGTTTTTATTTTACATTATCACTTTACATAATCCAATATAGAATCATGAAAACCTGCAGCAAACAGTGTCAGAACCTGCAATAAACCATGTCATAACCTGCATCACAGAGTTATACCATCACATCAAATTGCAATCCCTGTGCATAGCCATTTTCTTTAGGCTTCACCAAATATATGTGGCTTGTTGCACATACATCTCACATATGTACGTGAACTATACAAGTTCATCCTGCGTATGTACGTGACTGTCACCACTATCATCTGCGTATGCTTCATTAGACGACACTTTTGAATTTCCTTTCAATAATTTATTTTGATCTGGCTTGTTTATTTTCTTCACCCACTTTTATAGATGTCCCTGCTCCTCAGAACTTGATCTCTGAGCATCCATATTTTCAAGGATGTTTCATTTTCTTACCTAATTCCTTTTTCTATCCATTCTATTTGAAGTCCTCATCATGGACTTTCTTCTTGTGTTCTAGTATTCCTGGGATTTGTGGCCAAATCCACTACCACTGTAGCATCTTATGGAATTACAGTGAACAACAATATGTCCTACTTGATCACATCTCCAACACCTCATGGTGTTATAAAATCTTCCATTATATCTCCTCTCATAAGATCTACATTCAAAAGTTTTGTGACCATATCCATTACATTAATAACAATGCCGATGAAAAATACTTGCATACCTTTGCTTTGGTGTCCCAAGAATAGCTTCTTGATGTCTTCTTTTCTTTGTTCTTTTGAGACTTTTTTTTCCTTGTGTAGATGGTTGTTTTGCAACATTGTCTTCCTTTTTTGATGGACTTACCTCATGCTTATTTAAGGTGCTTGTTTTGACATGTGTAGCTTCTTATTTGTATCCAAATCATTATTTATCACATGGTGATCTTTGACTTTCCAAGATCTCATCCAAGATTCGTGATCTATTCAAGAATTTGTTTGACTTTCCAACCTTCTTTCTAAGGTAAAAAATTTCAGCTTCTAACTTACAACATGACTCTTCCTTTTCATTTATTTGAGTCTTCAATAGTTCTTCTATTATTTTGGTTTCTTCAATTTGGGTCTTGACATGGAAAATGGTTTCAAAACTTTTGCTCATCTCATAATCTACATTTATATCTTCTTTTCCATTATTTAGTCTTGTGATCTCTTCTTCCTTTTCTTCTAATTGAGTCTTATATCTCTCTTCTTGTTCCTTGAGAATTTCATTTAATTTCAAGATGTGCCTTAGACTCCTCCCAAGAAACTTCTTAGTGTTATCTGAAAGATAGTTATAGTCTATATAATAATGATCACTTCTATATCTATATAAATTCTCTTCAACTTCCTTTTGAAGTTTTAATAGATTTTCTTCTATTCTTTTCATGGGATAATTACCATCAAAATTTACACAAACTATTTCTAGATATTCTTCTTCACTTGTAAATAAAAATTCATCATCCTCATTTCAATCAAGGGTTTTTGAGGGTTCTTTACCTTCATTTGAAATATCTTCACGATCTTCCTTTTATCCAACATCAACACATAATTCTTTGTCTTCATTTGAAATGTCTTCAAGATCTTCCTTTGTGCTATCATCACTTGATTCTTTATCTTCACTTGAAATGTTTTCAATATCACATTTAGAAATAATACAATCAAGGGTTTTTGGAGACTCTTTACCCTTAATGATATTGATGGAGTGATCTTCAATATCTTCCTTCTCCTTCTTGCTTTGATATGTCTCCTCTAGATTTATCCATAGATCCTTGTTGGAAGTGCATTGTCCCATGCTCTCTTTTATAGGGTTTGAGAGTCCACTAAGAATGGTCTTGAAATCCAATGCATCATTCTTCTTTCCTTCCCTTTGAGCTACAAACTTTGACTTGTTTTTCAATGAAACTGATCCACCAATGGCTGCCTTCCAAATAGCTGCTCCCATTTCCTTCAAATGTACTCTCGTCTCTATTCTCCGGGTAGAATAGTTTTCCTCATCAAGGATTGGAACTTCATCATCCATTTGTGTGTCAATGGATCTCCTTCAAGCTTGTTAAGGCTTGTAGTGAAGGTCTGCTCTGAAACCAATTATTGGACACACCTACCACACTTAGAGGGGGGGTGAATGAGTGTGGGGATCTTTTCCCCAGACTTCCCTCTTACACAAAACTCATTAGTTAGCATTAAACATTTTACTCATTAATCATTTCTTTCATTTATGACCAATTACATGTGAACACATATCAACAACATATATCAGCAATATATCATCAACAAGTCATCACCATAAGGAGCACAAAGAACACAAGATGTATGTACAATTTTCTTTTTATTATAGAATACAATCCTTGGGTTTTTCAACAAAAATTGAATAGAGTACAACTCTACAACAACACCAACTCTATCATGCAAGACTCATCTTACACACTTAGCACCAACTGAGATGAGGCAACAATCCTCAATAGATATCAATCTACAATAGGTGTGCGACCTGTTGATAGTGCAATATGCATATGTACACGCCCTACCAGTAGTACATATCACGTTTGTATGTGCCCAAGAAGTACTATAGCTTGGGTATACGCTCCCAAATAGTACTACAACATGCATATACCTTCTAAGATATTAGGGTTTATCCTTCAAGATCAAATCAGATCCTCTACAACCAATTTATCATTCTTTTTTGTTTCTCACTATCCAAACTGAACACCAGCTAGTCAAAACACATCCAAGCTCTCCAATAGCTTACTCATGCTCCACAACAAATCAATATGAATGCTACTCAATCATGCATAAGCAATCAACATACTATAGCCATCATATCAGTATCGAATCATAAGAGTGATACTCACTCCATCAACCAACATAAACCACATCATAGAAACCATACCAAGAATGCCCTAGGAATTCACAAGACAACAAGAAATATTATCCATCAAGACAATAATATAATCATACCAGTGTCTCAGTGATATATCTTAGCCCATAGAATGCAGATCTAGAACCTGCTTTAGTCTTCAACAGCTTGTCATCAGCTCAACCAAAAATCCCCATGATTTTATCCATTGTACGCTCCATGTACACTGACAACACATGTACTGTATGCACCTTATGCACAAACATCTTACGTATACACATCCTATACACATATAGCCCACGCACGCACCAACAAATAGGGTTTTTCTGTAATTTCGAGAATTTCACCGTCATGATCTCAGACTTGCCGAAACTTCAATGCATCCATGAGATCCTCCTCACACTCTCCTTCTCAGAATAGATCTCCAATCAGGCTCAAGAGATCCACACCAAAATTCTCTCACAAGAATCTCTCCATCAATATTCCAAAAGATATTCTCACAAGAAGCTCTCCATTGATACACAAAAGGGATGTTTTGCAAGAGACCATTGATATCTTATTTATACCTTCATCCTCTAGGTCTCCTAACCCATTTCTAGCTCACTTAACCTATTTTCTCTATTTTAGGGTTAACCACTTTCCACAAATAGAAATTTCTCCAACACTTTATCATTTAAATATTCCTTCTTGATTTTGTCACCTTACTTTATCATTTAAATCATATTTATTGAGTTTTTCACTTCTCATTATTATTTAAATAATCCACCTTGACTTTGTCACTTTACTTTATTATTTAAATAATGATTTCTTCTTTTAGGGAACTTTGACCTCTTTGACCATTTGGGGCTTCAAGCCAACACATGGGGTCCTTCAACTTCATAGGGCGATAACTCTCAAACTGCGAGGAGTTATGTGACATTCCACATACCACCAGAAATGGTATGACAAGAACTATCCATCTAGTATAGGTTCACCAATGACTTCATTCATCTTTATCTTATTATTACATATACAAGCATGGGTCCTCCAACCATTCTTCTAGGATAACTCAATCCACAAAGCGTCTTCTCATGAAGGCTTTCACCATAAGGGGACCACTTTGGAGTTCATCCATTTGTGCACCTTATCAATCATGATAAGACAATAATGACTCATCTATACTTTTTTCAAAAATACATCATATACCAATGAAACCACATCAATCCATCTTGATCATGTATCAATGGAAACTCATTGATCCATCATATCAATGACAACTCATTGATTCATCTTCATCTATGATTTCTCATCAAGTTTCATCATATCAATGACAACTCATTGATCCATATTCATCTATGATTTATCATCAAGGGAAATACATATTATATTACACCAATCATCAATCAATCAATCATTTGACATCAATCAATGAAATCAATCAATCAACCATTGGCATCAATGACAACATGATCCAACATCAACAACCTTGAGGCTTCTCCCTTAACTCTATGATTCCTCTGGTGCACCCTCCTGGCACGTCTTTTCCTGAATTCCATAGAACTCAAATGTTCACTATTTGCACTGGCTTACATAGTTCTCAGTATTTAGTCATGAAACCACTTGCATGAAGCCATAAAGAACCCAAACTAAAATAAAAAAAACTCACAAACAAATAGAGAATTCTATTTATCCCTATAGATGGAAACTAACATACATCTACAACATATGTACATAAAAGCATAAAACACATTCATAAACAAACACAATACAATATGCAGGAAAAACATATTTGTTTGTATTAATCTCAAAATGCCTATACAAAGGTTACAAAATCTCAGACTGAAATTGAGTCTCGACTCTCTCTTCTCTTCTCTACATGCTAGTTCTAATTGAATCTAGATACAAAGGTCTTTTTACAAAAGGGGGCTCCTTGATCTCTTCCCTCCATCTCACCTACTCTCATTAATTACATTGAATTACATTCAATGGTTGTCTAGTACGAATCGGATCTAGATCTTCAGCCTCTCAACCATTAAAGGTGACTATATCTACTATCTTCACAAAGGCATCTATTTGGCTCTTCCACCCTTACAAACATTTAATTACATTCTAAAATTTAAAATTAGAGGGTTGGCACCTCTCCCTTCCTTGAATGCGTCCTTGATGTGTTTTCTATCTAGGGTGATGATGGGTTGGAGCGATGCTCCTTCATCACATCCCAAAACATTGTCTTATTACACAAAATATAAATCTTTGTTTTTCTATTTTTCTTTCTACGTACATCCAAAGACTTCTCAAAACAATGAAAATTTTATTTTGAATGAATAAAACATTTCTCTATGTATCTATCCACTCAATTGATATCTCTCATCGCTTGCTTATGTTGCAATTCATTTGAACCACTGCTATGTATATGGAAACAATGCTACAGTCTAATTTTCTAGCGTATTCAAGCTTCCTAGAATGATTACAGGCCAAATTTTCTAACTTGAGTAAATGACATTTTCTCCTGGTAGTATTTTCATGCTGCTACAAATCCATTGCCCTTGTTTTCATCACCACACTATAATATTTCCGAGGAAAACTAATATAGGTTGGAGGCTACTTGGTAAGAGTCACTAATACAATACCTTCAAAGTTACAAATATAACCCTGTTAGCAAGAGTTGTTGAAAAACTTGGCAAGAGACAACAGATTGTTAACTTGGAAAAATCGCCAAAAGTGAGGAAAAAAATGAAAACATGGGAAGCTTAAATTAGGAACTCACAAAGTAGGAAAAGGTCGAACCACTCTACAACCTAAAAAATTGCAAAAAATGGATATATATGGATAAATTAGAGATTTTTGCATCACATATATTCTATGCATATGTAAATATCCAAAAATATACCTTCAAAGCTAACCTGGTGATAGTTATGGACTATAAGTAGAGTATCATTAGAAAGAAGAAGTTTCAGATGTTTTTGAGGAGCACCACCACCGGATTCATCTTTAATTGAACCTTAAGTGAATATGTTATTAGCACAGCAACATAGTTTCTGTAGCACCCCTTTTCGGCTACCAAGGTTTAATCATTCTGTAGCACCAAAGAGGCTCATCTTAAAAGTTATTCATGTATCTTTGAATTTGTCTACACACTCACTAAACACTCTAATTTCTAAGTTATTATATATTTTGCATTGAGTTCTCATATGGAATTTTCATAGGTTCCTTGATATTAGATCAACTCTATCAAGTCTATGTTGGTAGTTAGAGAGAAGTGGTTAGCAATTAAAGATCTGTTTCACAATCAATCTAATTGGTGAGTTAAGCTAATTAGTGTTCTTAAAAACTCAATGTTTGAATTTTATTTAAATTTAACTTTGACAAAATAACACCATTACTAAAATAACAGCCTTACTAGATAAGTCGTATCATGTTTGAAAATGAAAAATAAAGAGTATCTTTGGATTGACATCAATCTAATAATAAATTTCATCACAATTGTTTGGTTATGGTAGGAATACATTGTTTAATATAAATAATTTTTGGTTAGGGTAAGAATACATTGTTTAATATAAATAATGTTATTTTAAATATTTGTAAACTTTATCACTTTGTTATGAATATTGAAATTTGTTGTTTACATTTTTATGTGGAAATTTTTTAAAGTTATAATATTTTATTTTATTTTATTTAAGTTAATATTAATTAATAATATATTAATCTAAGATTAAGAAATATATGAATAAAAAATTTACTAAATTAGAGAAATTTATAATTAAAAAATATATAAATAAAAAAAATTATTAAATTAGAAAAGTTTATAATTAGATTATTAGTATTTTAATAATAAATAATATTAATTTAATAATAAACAAAAATTGAAAATTTGATTTTTCCAATTTTAATTATTAAAAGATTAAATTCAAATTACATTATCTAATCCCGTATAAAATTTATAAAGTTTCATTTCTAATTAACTAATAAATTTAGTTTACTAATAAAATTAAATTATTTAAATTTAGTCAATTTAATTTACTAATAAAATTCAAATTCAACATTGTTCAAAGATGACTTATCTTATATTCACCAGTTTTAGATAAAAACATTTAAATTAAAAATACAATTTCGTAAAAACATTCAAAATAAAAATAAAATGTCAGCATGCTCGCCAGTCTCGTTGAACCTCCCGACGACGTTCAATCCATATACAAAAGAGAGAGAGTTTGAACCTCCCGACGAATAGAGATGGGTCAACTAGCATAACCGCGTGGAGATAAGAGTTGTCACACGCGGGTGAAGAAAACGATGAAGTCTTTCCTAACATATTAACCATAAATTCTTTCCTAATTTCCTTGTTTGTTGCATGGTTTGAGATGGATTCTCCTATGTTTAGGAGATGATTAGTTTTAGAGAAAAATAGTCTCCGCTCCACTTTATTAGTGTTGGAGCAATAACGTCAACAATTATTTCTATATAATCGTAGCTTAAAACTTATATACAGATCTCATAATAACTAGCAAGTGTATGGATTATTTCTTTATCCAAAGGTTATACCTACGATATATATGTTGATAACACAATTTCTATTACCAATATGAGCATATGAAATTATCTGTATGATTTAAGTTTTCCAAAAATAAAATCAGTGCTATTAAGATCAGATCAATCTAGCTAATAGCGATTGTGAGCCTACTATAAATCGCCATCAGGAATTTGAGAAGAAATGCGTATTGGGTACGGGGGACGGTGTACTGGAGCAGAGATCCAACAACTTCAATTGCTTCATCATGCCGATTGAAGAGGGTATCAAATTGTGAGACAGAGCCAGATGTTCCGTGCCAAGTTGATCGCCTGCAATAGGAGGAGGTATAGAACCCATGAATTTATCATTCTACAAGTAAACGAATTTATATAACAAATTTTAAAAAAGACCTAAAAAAGAATGATCGAAACCCACCTCAAAACAGACTGAAACCTGGATTACCGACTTAGAAAACTGAGACGCCTCACAGACACGGGGTCGATTTGATATGAGTGCATAAGATTGCTACACAGTAGAGCAGAAGAATATGATCTCGGTATAAACATTTGAAGTAGAGTCTAGAAGAGTCAAGTGAAATTAGCTTACATGGAGAAAGCCATCTATCTGTAGGAATGTCGACTGCAGTGACGGTGTAATCACACAGTATGAAGTGAGTGTAAAACAAATACAAATATTTACTGGTTACATTTGATATATATATATATATAATACTACCATATCTCTAATGACTTGAAGTAATTTTGAGAAGTTTTTATGTTAATGATGTTAATTAAAATTCTAAAGATATTATAATTAAAATGATTATATTTGAGGTTGGTTTATTATTTTGATGAAGATTTTTTATAGTAACTTTTAAATTGATAAAAAGATTACAAGTCTTGCAAAAAATTATATATATGATTTTAAGCTATGAATTTATGTTAAAGATGATAATGAAGATGTCAATAAAGATGATGAAAATTAAAAATAATATGTTTTGATTGTCGATAAAAAATTAAATAATAATATTTATATTAATGGATTAAAAAAATATAAAATAATATTCGGTTGTGGTAAAATTTTATAATCAAATGTAATATTGTTAAGATATTATGATGAAGAAATCAATTTAGTTTATCTAATCTTATGAAAGGTAAGCAAAGACTTAGTTAACTTTAACATTTTATTTCTTATGAAAAAATAAAAGAAATGTGTTAATTATCATATTTTTTATTAACTAAAAAAATATATAACCATTGATATATTAATAAATACTAGGTGAGGGAAGCTTGTCATTGATATATAAATACATTGGTATTTGACCCATCTAATATTTTCCACAAGAGCAGGGAATTTGGTACAAGCTAGTGGGTCAATCCAAGCATTAGGTTGGATTTATCTTTAGCATTTCTAAAAAGTTGTTCTATGGTTTTGTAAGGTTTGAATACAATTTGAATATTTTTTTTAGCTAAAAGCTTGGAGATCTCATGGGTGGTGCCCTGGATATAAGATAGAGAGATGAGAGCATGATGAGGGGATGAGGGAGAGGTGATTTTAGGTTTAGGGTTATTGTACAAGAGAAGAGATGAGAGCTCAACGAGGGGTTGAGGGAGAGGTGATTTTAAGTTTAAGGTTACTGGTTGAGCTAAAATGTGTGTGATTTGTGAGAGAGAGAGTATCCATTAGACAATAAGGTTTTGGTTAGGTAGGCATTTTCCTTCTTAAGATCCATTATACAGTGCCTAATATAATATTTCTCATAGATAGCTTTCTCATAGACAAAGCCTTAAACATCAATTGTGTGGCAGGGTTTTATTCCAAATGTGGTGATAGGTAGAACCATTTATATCTTGGATAATAACAAACCATTTTGATGAGTTTTTGGGACTAAGCCAAGTTAATGATTGAAAATTGACCATAATAACCTAACTTCATATAATTAAAAGATATGTAACTTCAATCATAACTTAAGAAGTAAGAAGATTAAATTTATGATTAATATGGTGTATTGTGTTTCAATACATTTAATCAAACTAAATATTATTTGGATCATGAATATTAATAAGTTAAATATGTATTTCTTTGAATCATTCAAAAATGTATTTCTATTTTATTTTACAATAGAATTATATATATATATATATAATTCATTGTTTATATTTTAGTTACTAAATATTGAGATTTTAGTTTGAATTACTATTTAAAATATAAAAAATATTTAGTAATTCAAACTAAAATCTCATATTTAATAACTTATATATATATATATATTATTTTTTATATTTTCGTTACTAATTATTGAGATTTTAGTTTGAATTATTAAATATTTTTTTTTAATTACTAATATTAAATATTGAACACATTGAGAATCTAGTATTTACACCCTTTAGAGATTAATTTTTTTTAGGATAAACCATAAAAATGTATATAAGAAATACTCAAAAAAAAAAAACGCAAACGCAAAAGAAATCCAAATTCTAATCATGAATAAAAATGTTTCAAAGTCTAAAATAATTATAAAATATTGTAAAAATATTTTATAATTTTTAATTTAACATTTATTTTTTCAAATTTTAATAATTTATATAAAAAAATTATTTAACATTTAATATCAAATTTTAAATCAAAACATTTTAATTGAAAATATTTAATATCAATATTTAATTCAAAAATATTTAATTGAAAATATTAAAATATTAAAAAACACTACTTTTATCATATATTATTTTTAAATATTTTTTATTATTAAAAAAAATAAAATATTTAAATTTAAATTTTTATTTTACAATTAAATAAAAATTATAATATAAAAAAAAAATTAATAAAATTTTAATATCAACAAATTGATTTTATTGTATTACCTAATTGGCTATATCCATTGAACTAATTTTTTTTATATTGTTTATTTTTGTATAATATACTAAAAGTACTACTAGTTCATGTCACTTTAAAACTTGGTTGTCCAATCCTTCGATCCCTTTATGCTTGTATGCAAAATGTCAATGTGATGTATTTATGATTAACCCCATAAAATACTTTCATACTTTTAGGTTATCTCACTTTGCAATTATTTTTTGGTTTTTTTTGGAACATAGCTAATATGATTAACCCCATAAAATACTTTCATAGATCTTTCTTTTAGGCTATCCCACCTTGAAAGCAAAAATACAAGAGGGAATAAAATGGTGAATAACCTTGAATCAATAATATTAATAGGAATATAATAATCTTGAATCTTAAATCATTAATATTAATAAGAATATTTGAAAGTAACTTTGATGTTCAATCCAGGGACTTCAATGGTTATTCGACCTTGCAGCTATTACCAAAAACACAAGAGGGAATAAAATGGTGCATAACCTTGAATCATTAAAATTAATAAGAATATTTGAAAGTAACTTTGATGTTCAATCCAACAATTTCAATGGGTTAGCTTTTGTAGCTTGGCTCTTCTTTTCTCTATTATAGATCTTATACTGGGTAGATTTTGTAGCTTGGCTCTTCTTTTTTCTTTATAGATCTTATAGTTCTGAAGGAGCAAACAATATTATGCACCCTACAACAAAATAATAATAAATACTATATAGCCCAAAGAAATACAATATCTCTTTAATACAAAATATGTTCTCTAAACCGATGTCATTTATACATATAATGTATTGGATACCTATTTAATATAGACTATGGTCTCTAAACCATTGCCCTTTCTACATATAATCTTGAAATAAATATGTAATTAAATCCTGAATAAGTGGACTGGTGAAAACATAGAGATTCAATTTTTTCTCATTAAAACACTCATCTCTTTTATATTTTTTATATGCATCCAATGACGTCCTAAAGCAGACCCCCTACCTACCTACCTCTGCCTCGGCAGGGTCCGCTGACCTCTTGTTCAAGGATCGTTCAAATTTCCTTGAGTTGTGTTAGCACAAGAACTTACAACCTCTCCATAAGCAACTAAATAACGTCTAACATGTTAAATAGAGGCTTTCATATATCAGCTCAAAGTTCTTGATTAGTCTCATCATATGGAAAATCATAGATATTTTGTAGCACCATGGCACTGTGGAATTGTCTATATAGAATGGTCTACCATTTTACTACCTAAAATGTTACCAAATCTGTTAAGCACTGTAATGATGGCACTATGAATTCCATAGGTTGTTACCAAATCCGTTTTCATGTCGGATGCTACCAAATATTTCAACGTTGAAGTGATGTAGCTGTGAATTATGATGGTGCTACCAATTGCATGCAGACACACCAGGATGACGCTATCAAAAAGCGCTACCGAAATTTTGGTAGAAACCAAATTATGAAGAATGATTTAGCAAGGATGCTTATGGCAGTTTTGAGTGACTAAATTAAAACTTGGATTGCGAACAATTGAGAAGGTATTTTTGAAAACTTGAGGAGGTTTTTTTTCATAACATTCCAAATAACAAAAACATCTCTCAGTTTTTCAAAATGTGCTACGGTTTGAGAGATATTAGACATAGAAGTGATGCTACCAACTGTTTTACAACGGTGCTACCGAATTTTCTGTAGTGGTCGCCTTGTTGGGAGGTTTCCACCTGTCAAGGAGGATTCAAATGGATTATAAATGATCGGTTAGATGTCAAGGGACAACTTCACCTAGGATTTAGCTCCATCAAATGCCTCATGCAATAAGGTGGAAACAATTTATTAATGACTTCCAACAAATTCCTAAAAATTAACAGTTTGTTGGATTTTTGTCTTTTTAATTGTTGCCACCTATCTCCAAGGCTTAGAATCCAATGTAGGAGATGGGATTCAACCTCATAAGGTTATTTGGATGTTATTTTATATTTAAGTAAGAAGATATCTCTTGGAGAAAGGGATTTATGAGCCAAGAGAGTCTAGAGAGAGTAGGAGCAAACAATTTTCTTGTGTGTGTTCATTTGTAATCCAGTGGGCATTTTATGATTTTAAGCATTAATTCTATTGGAGACTCATGAGAGCTATGATTTCAGATTGTAAATATTTTTTATATTTCTTCTTATTTGAATGTATTGCAGATTTGAGGATCAAAGGCTATCAATGATTTATGGATCTCTAAGCAACAAAGGATCTGATGTATTTTGCCCATCAGTCATTGTTTATATTTAGGTATTTGTTGATTCATTAAATTGAGAGGATATATGTTTAGTGAACATTATACCTTATGTTTTCCTTCTTCATTCTTCCACTTGTTAGCATATAATATTGTTTCATGTTCAACATCTTTTGTGCCTTCGATGCGTAGGATGTTTGTGACTCTAGTGCCCATTGGTGCATCTTACTCATCTGCAATTTTCTTCCCTCTCCCTTTCTTTCTCCATCTTGTTGATCCACCTATTCAAAACGAAAAATTACCTTTTACATTCTGATGGGTGATGAGATTCCACTTTAGCAGTCAAAGTGTGACTTTCAGTGCTAACAAGCCAAAATGGCTATTTGGTCCTTGTTGGAACCTTCACTAAGCAAATCCACAATTCCAAATGCGAAATCGAGTCTCCGCGTACAAGCATCAAACGTGAGCTTCACCTCCACACGACCACGGGCTGCGACCACATGCCTACACAAAAGGTGCATCACAATTTCATGTGTCGGGACTTTATGAGTTAGCCAATCGTGACTCCTTGACTCTCGAAATACTGAAATTATCCCGCATCATATCAACAACTCTTAATGCTTCAAGACTCGATGGTCTAGATATTCTCTTTCACGAAGTCGAAACTTTGTGACTCGACACTTTGGGATGGTTCTCTCCTTTGAACCTTCGACTCCCAAAATGTCGAAATGTCGATGCTTCAGATCGACGACCCACAACCTAACTCGATCAATGACCCACATTTGATGTCGATATTTTGCATTTCATGAGTTTTCGAAAACTTTCCCTTTGACTTCCCTGAGTCACGAGTCAGCGAATTGCTGATCGGCTACCACGCGTCCCTTCTGATGGATGGTCCTGATGATTTTGGGACTTCGCCTTTCAGGACTTTTGGGGGTCACTTCCCCCATTTCTATCGATTCCCGATTTTTTGACGTTTGTGGATCTATGCCACCTATACTCTTTCATATCTATGATTGTTTTCTTCTCGAGACTTCATCCTTCAGTGATCTTAAATCTCAACCTCCTCCTTTGTGATTCTCCAAGAGTGCTTTCTCCGAGAATTCATGATCTCGCGCCACACGTCCTTTTATGGATCCAACAATACAGATCTCCTCCTTTTGAGCTTTGTAACCTTTCTTCCCAGGCTTGGAATATTTTGATGCTTCAAAGGTCTCGGCCTTCGAATCTCAGGGATGATTTTAGGGGCTAAATTTCCCTGATGGGATAATTTTCCATGGTTTTTCCCAAAACACGATTCGCTATTCTAAAAATGATTTTCCCAAATTCTATAGGATAAAACTATTTTACCTTAAAAATCGCCAAAACTTTATACAAACTATATAAAATCCTTAGAAATTTGATTTTTTTTATAAAAATATCGCCAAACATTTATAATTGGCATATGAAGGATTAGTAAGATTCGCCAAGATTTCTACATTTTAAAATAAATTTCCATCCTTAAAAACATCCCTGCCTTCGATTTTCCTTCTGCGAGCCCGACTATTGGGTCTCGTCTGTGTTTTGGAAATGCTATCCCTCCTGAGCTTTGGAAATGGAGTTTGACCTCGGCTCTGAACGTACTTGCACTTTGCATGCGGCTTCACACTACTCCTCCTGATATTTTGGACCTTGAATGAGTCCACGCCTGCACATTCCTGGTGCAATCTCTCCTGAGCTTTGTTTGAGGCTTGGACTTCGAATATTCTCTGTCTGTTGTTCCTTTCTGTTGGGACTCTGTGTGCCAAAGGAACTATTCCTCCTGAGCTTTGGGACTTCAAGCAAGTTCTCTTCTATGCACGCTCCTTATGCTTGACTAGGCTCATGATGGTTTTCTTTTAACACTTCGCTCAAGTTTTGGCCTGGTACACTCCTTACACGGGTCTTCCTCCAGAGTGTTCAACAACTATGTTTTTCTCCTTGAGATTCAACTACTCGGACATTAAAGATCCCTGTCCCTTTCACTCCTCGAAGGTATATAAGTGCCCCCTTGGAAACTTATGCTCAAGCACTCCTTATTGAGCTGACAGAGTGTTCAGTAACTCTGTAAGTGTCCTCTCCTTGACACTTCTCTCCTCACAGAACTCGAAATGGATTTCCTTCGTGCACTCCTTGCACATGCTCAATGCCCTCTTGGCAGAGCTTTGTAGAATCCTCAACAAAAAAAATTTCTTTCCTCTGTTCCTTCCTCTACACAGTCTTACCTCCAAGGTGTTCAACAACCTTTAGGCTTCTCCCTTGAGTCTATGATTCCTCTGGTGCACCCTCCTAGAATGTCTTTTCCTAAATTCCATAGAACTCAGATGTGCACTCTTCGCACTAGCTTACAGAGTCCTCAATACTCTGTCATGCAACCCCTTGCATGAAGCCACAAAGAACCTAAACTAAAATCATAAAACTCACAAATAGATAGAGAAGTCTATCTATCCATGCAGATGGAAAGTAGCATACATCTACAACATATGCACATAAAAGCATAAAAGACATTCATAAACACACACAATACAATCTGCAGGAAAAACTGCTCTATATGCATTAATCTCACAATGTCTGTACAAAGGTTACAAAAGATCAAACCGTAATCGAGTCTTGACTCTCTCTTCTCTTCTCTACATGCTTTTTCTAATTGAATCTAGATACAAATATCGTTTTACAAAAGGGGGATCCTTGAGCTCTTCCATCCATCTCACCTACTCTCATTAATTACATTAAATTGCATTCAATGGTTGTCTAGTCCAAATCGGATCTATATATTCATCCTCTCAACCATTAAAGGTGACTCTATATACTATCTGCACAAAGGCATCTATTTGGATCTTCTAGCCTTACAAACATTTAATTACATTCTAAAATTTAAAATGAGAGGGCTTGCACCGCTCCCTTCCTTGAATGCATGCTTGATGTGTTGTCTAGATGGTGCGATGATGGGCTGGAACGATGCTCCTGCATCATACTCCACTTCTATGAAAAATTCATGAGATCGTGCTCATGAACTTCCTGGCTCTGTTGAAATCCACCTGGATCCTAAACTATCCTTTGGATCTATCCATCTACTCCACTGCTTTGTTGTTGCTACTTCTTCCGTGCTACTATGGAAGGCATCCTTCTACTCATCTTTTCCTCACTGACAATTTTTGCTGCTCACCTCAACATCATCCTTATTATATCTTTTATCTCCCTGTCCAGTTGTTCTAGTGGTTGGCTCTCTTTATGTTGCTTGTTTTGTTGTCTCTCCTCCTTCTCAATGGGTAGATCAAATCAATCTCTCATGTGATTTTCTCCATCTCTTGTGGCATTAGCTTGCCACCCTGCTACAAAATTCAGTTCTGCAGTCTTATCACTGAGTTGCTACTCAACTTCTTCCTTTGCCAACTTTGTTGTTGCCAGTTATCCTGCTGGCATATCTCCAGCTTCTTCCAGCTGCTCTTTGGGCTGGTACTCTCCCTCTGTATCCAACCTGATCTGTTGGATGTGCATGCTCTGCACTGCCACCCTTCTCTCTAGGGATTCCAATTATTCACACAAACCAACAAAATATATGATGTTTTCTTCCTCTTCTTCTTCTTTTGTAGCCTCCAATACTACAGTTACCTCCTACTCATCTTCTTGGCTTAAAATTTTGAGCAATTCTGTTGAATTCTCTTCTTCTTTTGCTAGGGGAAACATCAACATCTACTCCTCCTTGACAGTTTCTTTTGGCTTTCCTTCTACTGTTGTTGCATCTGTAACACAAGATGTGGCCTCAACTGGGCTATGTGTCAGGAATACTTCAATTCATCCAATGATCAGAATGCATTTTAGATCCTCCTTTGTCAGCTTCTCTTGCTGACATTAACTCACCTTTGAGTTCATGAGAATGTCAGATAGCTCTTCTCTTCTCCCTTGCCCACTTGGAAATATGGGATTTTTTCCATGCCTTCCTGGTAGTCTATGAGATCCTCCAATGATCTCATCTCATTTCCCACCTGGTAATATGAACTTTCATTACTACCCACCTGGTAGTATTTGAGATCAACCAATGACCTCTTCTCATTTCCCACCTGGCAACTTGAAATTTCCTCACTACCCACTTGGCAGTTCTTGAGATCCTTCTTTGATCTCTTCCCCTCATCATCACTGAGACTCTTCCCAGCTTCTGCCTCACAGATGTGGACTACTTCCTCTTCACCTCAGAGGTTTTCAACATACATCAGCCACATTCTCAACAACCTGCACTGTCCTCTGGACAACAATATTTGAACCGACAACTTCACCTTATTCTTCATGGGCCACTCATACACCAAATGCATCTTTGCATCTTGCTTCATTTTAAATGCAAGCTTCTCCATTTGCGCTCTTATCTTGCTGAGCTTATTTTCTGTATTAGACTTGATTTTCTACTGGAGGTCTCCTCTTGGACCATGTTCATGGCCTTCAATAGCCATCTTTTTCTTCTACCTTCTCTATTGGCAAGTCTGTTGTTCACTCTACAACTGAGAGCATTCCCAACTTCCCCTACAACTCACATGGTTGTCTATTGACTATTGCAGAACTTGTAAAAATCACCACAGAGCATTAACACCCTGTCTTCCTTCATCTATTGTATACAGATGAAATTCTGATACCACCTGATGTTACTAGAATTTCTCCTTCAATCCTTTTTTCTTGAAATATATAGACGAAATTTCACTCTGATACCACATGACGGTGTGTATCATAGTATTTTCTTTATCTACTCTCTGCTATAGAAATTTAAAATATGAGCTCTTATACCACATGACGCAGACCCCCTACCTACCTCTTCCTTGGAAGGGTCCGCTAACCTCCTCGTCAAAAATCGTTCAAATTCCCTTGATCTAAAATGACTCTTTGGTCCCTGTTGGAACCTTCACTAAACAAATCCATAGGTCCAAATGAAAAACTCAGTCTACGCATACAAGAATTAGATGTGACCTTCACCTCCACAAGACCATGGGTCGTGACTGCATGGCTACAGAAAAGGTGCATCACGATTTCGCATGTCAGGACTTTATGATTGAGCCAACCCTGACTCCCCGACTCCCAAAATGCCAAAATTATCCCATGTCAGATCGACGGCTCATGACACTCCAGGACCCGACAGTCCAGATATTCTCTTTCGCGAAGTCAGAACTTGGCAACTCGGGACTTTGGGATGGTTCTCTCCCTCGAACCTCCGACTCCTGAAATGTCGAAATGTAGATGTTTGAAATCGACTACCCATAGCCTGACTCGATCAATGACCCAAATTTGATGTCATGAATTCATGTTTTGCGAGTTTTCGCAAACTTTCCCTTTGACTTCCCTGAGTCACGAGTCAGCGAATTGATGATCGACTGCCATGCATCCCTTCCGATGGAGGGTCATGATGATTTCAGGACTTCACCTTTTAGGACTTTTGGAGGTAGCTTCCCTCGTTTCTCCCGATTCTCTATTATCTGATGTGTGTGGATCTCCACCATCCATCCTCTTTCATATCTACAATTGTTGTCCACCCAGGTCTTTGGCCTTTAGCGATCTCAAATATCAACCTCCTCCTTCGTGATTCTCCCGAAATTCATGATCTTGTGCCACGTGTCCTTTTCTAGATCCAATAGTCTAGATCTCCTCCTTTGGATATTTGTCACCTTTCTTCCTAGACTTGGAAGATTTTAATGCTTCAAAGGTCTTGGCCTTCGATTGTCCGTCTATGAGCTTGACTATTGGGCCTCGTCTACATTTTGGAAATCCTATCCCTATTGAGATTTGGAAATGGAGTTTGAGCTTGGATCTATGCGTACTTGCTCATTGCATGCAGCTTCACGTTACTCAACCTGATCTTTTGGACTTGGAATGAGTCCACACCTGCAAAATCCTGGTGCAATCTCTCCTGAGCTTTGTCTGAGGCTTGGACTTCGAAGAGTCTCAACCTATTGTTCCTTTCTGTTGGGACTCTATGCACAAAATGTATTATTCTTCCTGAGCTTTGGGACTTAAAACAACTTCTCTTCTCTACACACTCCTTATGCTTGACTAGCCTCATGATGGTTGTCTTTCAACACTTCTCTCGAGTGTTGTCCTGGTGCACTCCTCACATAGGTATTCCTCCAGAGTGTTCAACAACTCTATTTTTGTCCTTGAGCTTCAACTACTTGGACCTCAAAGATCCCCATCCCTTTCGCTCCTCAAAGGGATATAAGTTCCCCCTTGGAAAATTAGTCTCAAGCACTCCTTGTTGAGTTGACAGAGTATTCAGTAACTCTGTAAGTGTCCTCTCCTTGACACTTCTCTCCTCACAGAACGTGAAACAAAGTTCTTTCGTGCACTCCTTGCATACGCTCAATGCCCTCTTGGCAGAGCTTTGCAGAATCCTCAACAATTCTATTTCTTTCCTCTACACAGTCTTACCTCCAAGGTGTTTAGTTGTTGGACACAACTACCACACTTAGAGGGGGGCATGAATGAGTGTGGTTCTCTTTTTCCCAAAACTTCCCTCTTACACAAAACTCATTAGTTAGCATTGAACATTTTAATCATTACTCATTGATTTTATTTATGACCAGTTAGATGTGAACACATATCAGCAACATATATCAGCAATATATCATCAACAAGTCATCACCACAACGAACACAAAGAACACAACATGTATGTACAATTTAATTTTTGTTACGGACTACAATCCTTGGGTTTTTCAACAATAACTGAATAGAGTACAACTCTACAAGAGAATGAAATCTATCATGCAAGGCTTGGCTTACACACTCAGCACCAACTAAGATGAGGAAACAATCCTCAACAAATATCAATTTGCAACAGGTATGCGACCTGTCAGTAGTGGAGCACACATATGTATGCCCCCTACCAGTAGCACAACCCACATGTATACGTGCCCAAGAAGTACTACAACTTGCGTATACGCTCTCAAACAGTACTACAACATGTGTATACCATCTGAGATATTAGTGTTTATCCGTCAAGATCAACTCAGATACTCTACAACCAATTTATCATTCTCTTATGTTTCTCACTGTCCAAACTGACCACCAGCTAGTCACAACAGATCCAAGCTCTCCAATAGCTTACTCATGCTCCACAACCAATCCATATGAATGCTACTCAATCATGCATAAGCAATCAAAATACTATATGTTAGCACTTTGTAATTTTCCCAAGGCTGAAGAGGCAGTCACAGAGGCAACATCAAAACCACTTTGAGTCTTGGATCTAGCCCTCCAAGACTCAGAGAGGGATCTCTCTGTTTGATATAACTTTGTTTGAAGAGGATATTAGGTTAGTTACACAGAACATCAGATTTGTTTTTAGGAATTGATTATGGGCAGAGAAAAGAAACCATGGGCTATGGAGTCACTGCAACGAATCGATAAAAAATTCATGTCAACAAGCTAATATTTCCAGGGCAAGGTAGACAAATCACTGGATCCTTTAACTTAAATGAAATGGGTGAGATGAAACAGGTCAAAAAATTCAATTAAACACAGAGCAACTAAGAATTCTAAGTTTAATCTTCAGTGGAAAACATAAAAAACTATACCAAGCCAGAGACAGAGGGTACTTTAAAACCAATTCTATTCTTAATCTTCTTGGAGTAATTCAAAGGAAGAAATTAATTATGATAACAGAGAAACAAATTTAAACAGAGGGATGCACATCATCAGTCAAAATAGTCACAAGAATCTTGCAGCATAGCACTGTATTATTGAATTGATGAAAAACACAAAAAGCTCAGTGAGTTGTTTTACAAAAACTAAATCATGGTCCTCTCATTGATCAACCCCTGTACATTAAAATCACATCAATAAATAGGATATAACTCCCAAAATTTTTATTGAATTTGGTTTCAACCGACTTGGCCAAAAATAGCAAGAAATCCCCAAAAATCAGGAACTATCTGCCATGAAAGACAAGCCAAATTTCTGCAAAAATGAGGTCCAAAAAGACATCTGTTTATATTTAATGCTGACACCTGTGGAAAAACTGAAAGATTTTATTGTATATGGGAATGTTATTGACAAAACACTCCTTCGGTCTTTCCAAATTCTCCTCCACCTCACCGTAACAACTCTCACAAAATCAGGACTGTAACAGAAAAACCAAAAACTAAAAAAATGACCCTTGACGATGGCTTCGATTCTCCCAGATCATGGCACATATGAAAAAATGGAGAGAGGTTTTTGTTCTTCAGCTCATGATGAACAAAAATATCTTTCGGTTTTTAAAATTTCATCTTCGTTTTCCCAGAATCCACTTCGCAAGACAAGGTGTCAAAACTGGAAAAACAATGGTTTTGTGAAAATGGGGGAGGGCGGTTTTGGAGAGGTAAATGGTATTCTGGACCCCCCCCTAAGGTGGTAAGTGGTATTGGGAGGGGTGGGGTCCAAAATTACCTGGAGGTGACAAGTGTCCCTCCCAATATCACTATTCCGGACCCCCCCCCCCTCCGTTAAAGTTCGAAAAAGCACGGGGGGTCCGGAATTTTTTATGTCCATAGATTTGTTTTATTTTGGGATGTGTGTAAAAGGTGTGGGTGGGGGTAAAATGATTTGACATTTTATTTTTTGCTTTGTTTTTATTTAATTTTTATTATTTTGTTTCTTTTTAAGTGTTTTCCTTTTCTTTTTTGTTTTTTATTTTTATTTTGTTTTAATGTTTTATTACGTTTTAACTTTGTTTTGTTTTAATTTATATTTTATGTTTACGTTTTTTTTAGTTTTTTTTATACGTTTTATTTATTATGTGTGTTTTATTTTAGTTTTTATTTAATTTGTTTATTTCTAATGTTTTGTATTTTGTTTATATGTATTTTTGTTTTATTTAATTAATGTTTAACATTAACCTAAATTAACCTAAATACTAACTTAATTATTAGTTAATTAATTAATGACTAACAAGATTAACCTAGCTTAATAATCTAACTACATTAATTTAATTAATATTGCTTTATTACACTAATTAATCTTAAAAATTTGTCACTAATCATTTATTATTAACCTAATGTTTTCTATCCTAAGTTTGTTTATTCAGGGAAGAAAGGCGGGCAAAATGTAGCTAATGGGACAAATGGATAAGGGAGTGAGTCTCGTAGAGGTGGATGAAGGATGTAGTAGGGTGATAGAGGATCGGACGAAATGGATGGAGGTGAAAAAAGGGGTCAGCCGAAGGAAAAGTCTTCATCACGGGGGCAATACCAAATTAACAACCGAAGAATCGAGTTACCTATAATTATAGGACCCAAACATAGGCTCCACCTGGGGATGGCAGCTCTTTCAGGAGGTGTTAAGAATATCAGACCTCTGAACATGCAAACCGGTGCTTTATCCATCGGGTTGATCCCAAAATCTTATTCTGCAACCTATACCTATTTTGATTTTGCAACTGAAACCAAATTAAAATGAACACTGCTGAAAAAGACATGCTCTAAATGTTGAGGTTATTAAATTTTTCCTACCTACCCTATGCTATTAATAATTTTGTCGTTCTAAATGATACAATAATTCCAATGCATCTAGTCAATCAACTTCTCTAACAACTCTGCTCTTTCAATGTTTTCCAACAATATCAGAAATAGGACTTTCATAGGCATCATGAAATGCTTTCCATCTTGATGTTAATCACAAGGGGCTTGATAAAAACGACACATAACATAAATATTGGGAATGCATTGTGGCTCTATGATGAACAATTTCTCCATATAAATAGCCACTGGATCAAGATAAACTTGACCTATTACTAGATATTCAAATTTAACCAACTCAACTTCATGATTTGATGTTGTAGTTATGTTATTTTCATCCTCATGCACTTCCAGACATGACTGCAACTTTTTTGATGGGTTATGAAATGATGCATCTACTGAACACACCCCTGTAACTGACTGCCTAATCATGTCAATATCATAACATATTTTTAGCTCATTACTGGTGAATGAAGAATGATTTTGACCCCACAGGTCATCCAATCGATCAACTATTGGATCCTAAAAAGACTGACAAGACTGTTGCATTGATTCAAATGAAATTTCCTGACTTTTTATGTATTTATCCTTCAACCCTTGTTCAAGAGTTTCGTTCAAAATTTGAAATGAATTAAAGCATAATGGTATAGAGTTATTTTGGATTAACTCATAATTTGTCTCAGGCTTTAATCTTTCACATGGAATTTCAAAATCCAAGTATGTCAAGGGCTGTAAATATGGGTCTAGAAAAACCTCCATATCAATAGTGGTATCTTCAACTGATTGATCAGAGAAATTTATGTCTTCACTATTTACAATTGGCCTAGAGTTTCTTTTGAGAAACTGAAAAGATGAGAAACATAAGGGCAAAGTGTTTTCACTTACACTGAGATTTTCTACACTTTGATCATTGCTGTCATAATTTCCATGTGCAGATTGATTGTCATATTTGAGTTGTAATTGATCTTCTTCCTACCAACGACATGTTGTTGATTTCTTTAAACAATCCACATCTATTTCAGCCCCATGCTCATCATCATACTAATCACACTTGGGTAGATTATCCAAGTAAGGAATGTCATCAAACATGCACATCATATCAACTGGTTGTTCCTCTGCAAGTTGAGATGGAGCTTCATCTTTGACTACGTCATGAATTGAATATATGATGGAATCATTATTCAAACCATTGTACCAAGGGTGAGTTGCAAAATGTTTGGGAACAATGACATTTTATTTCTCTGAAATCAATGAAACATGATTTCTTTGAACATCAAGTTCTTCTCTCATGCTAATATTCTACATCATCTCTTTTATAGTATTTGTCAATACATTTATTTTTATTTCTGAATATGTCATCATTTCATTTTCTGTTATATCTTTATCTTATGCCCTTATCTTTGCCTTTTTGCTCAGCAAGTTAGCTTCCACATCAACTGCAATCTTTTGCATTTCTTCAAGTGTTGCAGTGTTCCTTTCTCTTAATTGGAATTCCATCTTAGGATCGAAGCCATCTGGGAAATGCAAGTGGGCTGACCCTGGGGGTGGCCTTATATCAACAGGAATTGCATGATATACCTTATTGAACCTTGTTGAAAACTTTTGTACTATTTCACCTAGTTGTCTTTTCAAATGGTCATACTCTTCTAGGATTAGAAAAACATTTCTCATGATCACCCACCTATCTAAGAAAACTTGCATGAACTGCTAAAAATTTCTGATGCTTACAGCGAGAAGGTTCTTAAACCAATGTTTAACTTTACCTAGCAATGATAGAGAAAAAATTCTAATGCAGACATCATCATCCTCTATCTAAAACAGATCAAGAAAATCCTCAAGGTTTTGAATATGTTTTTCAGCAGTGATTTTCCCATTTTCTCCATCAAACGTGGGTATATTATTGATGTAATTGACATGGAGGTCATGGAGAATAGGAGGAAAATATAGGGGCTTGTATCGGTCAAGGACTTTTGCAAGAACAAGAGATGAAGAAATAGGCTTACAACCATCCATAGGTTTAGCAAGAGTAGGAGATAAAGAAGGAGGCTTATGTCTCACTAGGATTTCTATAGATGCATCTGGGGTGTGCATAGGTGTATGAGTATGTACATAATCTACAATTGGAGATCTGATCTCTTGGGGCTCATCAATGAATAGGTGGTCAATGTAGTCTTTATCAATATACTTTTGATCAGGCTTAGAATAAGACAAAACATAATTGCAGATAAAACCAAAGATGTCTTGAATGTAATTTGAGCTTGAGTACCTAGTCTTTCTAGGCTGCTTGGCCATGCTTTAGGTTCTTCCTCCAGTGGAGTCTTTGATTTGGCACTGTCTGGAGCTAATTTGGAGTCTCTAGGTGAATGATCTTAGCCTTGTTGTGTGTGGTCACTGTCCACCATCAGTGATTAGATTTGAAATTTTGAAGTGTACTACTAGAGAAAGTCCCCAGTATGGTCACCATTCTGTTAGCACTATGTAATTTTCCCAAGGATGAAGAGGAAATCACAAATGCAACGTCAAAACCACTTCGAGTCTTGGATCTAGCCCTCCAAGAATCTATCCCTCCAACACTCAGAGAGGGATCTCTCTGTCTGATATAAATTTGTTTGAAGAGGATATTAGGCTAGTTAGACAGAACATAAGATGTGTTTTTAGGAATTGGGTATGGGTAGAGAAAAGAAACCATGGGCTATGGAGTCACTGCAACGAATCGATAAAAAATTCACATCAACAGGCTAATATTTCTAGGGCAAGGTAGACAACTCACTGGATCCTTTAATTTAAATGAGATGGGTGAGACGAAACAGGTCAAGAAATTCAATTAAAAATAGAGCAACTAATAATTCTATGTTTAATCTTCAGTGGAAAACATAAAAAACTATACTAAGCCAGAGACAGAGGGTACTTTAAAACCAATTATGTTCTTAATCTTCTTGGAAAAATTCAGAGGAAGACATTAATTATAATAACAGAGAAACAAATTTACACAGAGGGATGCACATCACTAGTCGAAATAGTTACAAGAGTCCTGCAGCATAGCACTGTATTATTGAATTGATGAAAAACACAGAAAGCTCAGTGAGTTCTTTTACAAAAACTGAATCATGGTCCTCTAACTGTTCAACCCCTGTTACATTAAAATCACATGAATAAATAAGATATATCTCCCAACAAGTTTCTTGAAGTCGATTTCAACCACCTCAGCCAAAAATAGCAAGAAATCCCCAAAAATTTGGAATTGTCCGCCATGAAAGACAGGTCGAATTTATGCAAAAAGGGGGTCTAAACAGACATTTGTTTGTCTTTAATTATGACACCTATGGAAAAACTGAAAGAGTTTATTGTATATGGTAATGTGATGGACAAAACACTCCTTCTGTTTTTCTAAATTCACCTCCAGCTCACCATAACAACTCCCACAAAATCGGGACTGTAACAGAAAAACCAAAAACTGAGAAAAATGGCCCTTGAAGATGGATTTGATTCTCCCTGCTCATGGAACCTATGAAAACACTGAGAGAGTTATTTGTTCTTCATCCTGTTATGAACAAGCCCTCTCTCTGTTTTTAAAATTTCATCTTCATTTGCCCACAATCCGCTTCATAAGACAAGGTGTCAAAACTGGAAAAATAACAGTATTTTGAAAATGGGGGAGGGTGGTTTTGAAGAGGTAAGTGGTATTTCAAACCCCCCCTGAGGTGGTAAGTGGTATTTGGAGGGGGGGTACGAAATTACTTGGAGGTGAAAAGT
>JZKD02S0845619.1:84047-107550 GCA_000966675.3 Picea glauca | reverse complement strand
ACTGTTGACAGTAACCTTTACATTAAGTCTGAAGGTGATAATTTACTAGTTGTTTTGGTTTATGTAGATGATATTATTTTTGGTTGTACTAATGAATCATATATCTAGTGGTTTGCTAATTCTATGCAAACAGAATTTGAAATTTCCATGATAGGAGAACTGCCATACTTTCTTGGTCTACAAGTAAAACAAAGCTCTGAAGGAATTTTTATTTCTGAAGAAAAATATTTGAAAGAAATGTTGAAGAAGTTTTAGATGGAATCTTCCTCTATAGTTAGCACAACTATGGTGGTTGGTTATAAGATGAGTAAAGATGATATCTCACCAGATATTGATCAAAGGACATATCACTCAATGATAGGTAGTCTTCTGTACATCACAGCATCTCGTCGTGATATAATGCAAGCTGTTGGAATGGTAGGTCATTTTCAGTCTGCTCCTAAACAAAGTCATTTGGTAGTTGTCAAAAGGATATTTAAATACTTGAAGGGAACAATGAATTATGGTCTGTGGTATCCTAGAATCAGAATTTCTAGTTAACTTCTTATTCAGATGCAAACTGGGAAAATTGTGTTGATGAGAGAAAAAACACCAGTGGAGGAGTATTCTTTCTGGGTGACTCATTAGTTGCATGGATTAGTAAAAAGAAAGGATCCATTTCATTATCCACTACAGAGGAAGAATACATTGTTGTTGCTACTTGCTGCACACAAATTTTATGGATGATACAAACTCTTGCAGATCTGAAGGTAAATTACATTTATCCCATTCCAATTCATTGTGATAACACCGGTGCCATTAGTCTCTCCAAGAATCCTATTCTTCATTCCAAGACTAAGCATATTCCAATCAAGTACCATTTTATCAGAGAACAAGCTACAAACATAACAGTTCAACTAAATTATATACCTTCTACAGAATAGATTGATGATATCTTTACTAAACCATTAGCAGCGACCCCTTTTGGATATCTTCATCAAAATTTGGGGGTTATAATCTCTTGTGTCTAATCTATTCATCTGGTTAGGGGGAGTACTTATTGAATATCTGGTGTATCTCCAAGATGCTTATAGTCGACAGGGGGAGTATGTTTTGCAGCACATCAGGGGAAGAATGTTTCTTCTTTGACATTGATGTTAAAGGGGGAGAAAAGAGTTCGGGAGGAGAGTCGAGTCCAAATGCATGTGGGTACTTGTGAGGAGAGTCGAGTCCGAATGCATGTGGGTGCTTGTGTTTCCATCAATGCCAAAGGGGGAGATTTTTGGCAAAATATTTAATAGACAGTGAATGGAAACTATTTAACAGACATCGAATGCTTGTCATTGATGGCAAGTAGCATAAGTACAAGAAGAATTTACAGAGGGTTGATGACATGAGTACAGGAAGGTTGTAATCGACAGGCAAACATAAGATAAGTTCAGGAAGGTTGAATGATCGAAGGCGAATGAGCAAAGGCAACGCAACATTGATCGAGTGATCGAAGAGTCATAAAGTTTGAGAATAACTACTGATCGTTGGATCCCATCCAAAATTCCTGATGTAAGCTCATCCATCATATGAAAGGTTGGATCTGGACCGTTGATTCTAGTCCTTGTCGGAGTTTCGGGGATAAAGAGTTGGACATGTCAAAGATTATTGACATCAGGAATCCCGATATCGCAATATGCGAAATTGCGATGTAATCTGAGCCGTTAGATTAAGGTTGAATCTGGACCATTGATTCCAGTCCTTGTCGGAGTTTCAGGGATCGAGATTTGGACATGTCAAAGATTATTGACATCAGGAATCCTGATATCGCGATATGAAAAATTGCGATGTAATCTGAGCCGTCAGATTAAGATTGAATCTGGACCATTGATTCCAGTCCTTTTCGGAGTCTCGGGGATCGAGAGGTGGACATGTCAAAGATTATTGGCATCAAGAATCCTGATATCACAATATGGTAAATCACGATGTAATCTGAGCCGTCAGATTAAGGTTGAATATGGACCATTGATTCCAGTCCATGTCGGGGTTTCAAGGATTGCGTGTTGGAGATGTCAAAGAAGCAATGCAACAAGAATGTCGATTTCGCGATATGAAAAATTGTGACTTAATCGCAGCCATTGAAGCAATATCATATATAGACTGTTGATCCAACTCCCCATCAGAGTTTTATGAATCACAACATCAAGAGGAAGAGAAAACAATGCAACAAGAAATGCGAAATCGCTATTCAATCGCATCCGTCAAGTCAAGATCAAATCTGGACTGTTGATCTAACTCCATATTGGAGTTTCACGAATTGCGACATGGAGAGGCAAAGAAAACAATGCAGCATGAATGTCGAAATCGCAATTCAATCGCAGCCGTTGAGTCAAGATCAGATCTGGATCGTTGATTCGACTTCTTTACGGAATTTCGTGGATTGAGATTTGTAAGTGACAAGAACATTGAACATCAAGGATGTCAAATTCACGATATGAGAAATCATGGAATGATCCGAACCATCAGATCAAGTGTTGATTGGAGGGTTACTATTCTCTCTCACAGTTAACTCCTCAGTTTCGAATCTGTTAGTGAAACAGACTCATGATTGAAAATCAGTTAGCGTTTTAGTTGGCGTTTTAGTTGCTTGGACATTTGTCTTTCTTTTGTCTAAGGAAATGGGAAGTGGAACCACCATGGGTGTGTGTATAAAAGAAAATGATACAGACTGGGTAGGGTTGGTTGTTTTGTACGAGAAAAGAATGAAATTGTAAGAAAAGGAAAAGGAGAGGATATGCAATATGAGATTTAGCATATGTGCAGTGTGAGATGAAACGTAGAGCAGAATAACATAACAAGTTGAAGAAGAGTAGAACGACAGAACAAGTTGATGCAGAGCAGACCTGTTGAATAGACAGAGGAAGAAATGAATTGCAGAATAGTTAGAAGATGACCAAATGTACAGAACAAAGAAAGATTGGTAAGAATTGTTTTTTCTGCATGGTTGACTACTTATTTATTCATTAATATTCTAGGGAGGTTAGGAGGTGCTCAGGAGGACTGTTGTCCTCAGAATTTCAAGTGGGATCTTGAACACAGTAAGTTGTAGCTTCCATCTGGTTGCATCCAGAGAAACGAGGGTGGCAGGGTGGTGCTAGGGAGAACAAGTGTTCTCTGTTATACAGGTTGGAGCCTGTGTAACTAGAAGTTGGTGCTTTCATCTAGTTGGTGTTGGAACATATAGGGAGCTGGTGCTTCCTTCTAGTGGTTTCTAGAGAAACTAGGGAGTTTGTGCTTCTTTCTAGTGGGTGCTAGAGAAACCAGGGAGTTGGTGCTTCCTTATAGTGGGTGCTAGAGAAACCAGAGAGTTGGTGCTCTCAAACAAGTTGCATCTTGTAAAATAGAGGTAGTAGCCTCACATTGAGTTGGTGCTTAATTAAATATGATGTACATAACTTAAAAGACTACCTATCATTTCGAAGAAGAAGAAGAGGTTTTCTCCCTTTATGGGTTTCCTCGTGAAAAATTGTCTCTGTGTATACCTTATGTGTGACTGATGCTTTTTACTTTTACTATCCATATGTTGTATAATGTTAATGATCACTTGAGGAAAGATTAAGAATATTTTAATAGACTTAAAATTGTTTAAGCTCAAAGACAACTGATTCACCCCCCCTCTCAGTTGTTTTAGTAATTCCAACAGGGGGGTCCAGAATTTTTTATGTCCATAGATTTGTTTTATTTTTGGATGTGTGTAAAAGGTGTGGGTGGGGGGGAAATGATTTGACATTTTATTTTTTTCTTTGTTTTTATTTAGTTTTTATTATTGTGTTTCTTTTTACGTCTTTTCCTTTTCCTTTTTGTTTTTTATTTTTATTTTTATTTTGTTTTAATGTTTTATTACGTTTTAACTTTGTTTTGTTTTAATTTATATTTTATGTTTACATTTTGTTTAGTTTTGTTTTATACGTTTTATTTATTATGTGTGTTTTATTTTAGATTTTATTTGTGTTTTCATTTAACTTTTTAATTTTTAATGTTTTGTATTTTGTTTATATGTGTTTTTGTTTTATTTAATTAATGTTTAACATTAACCTAAATTAACCTAAATACTAACTTAATTATTAGTTAATTAATTACTAACAAGATTAACCTACCTTATTAATCTAACTACATTAATTTAATTAATATTTCTTTATTACACTAATTAATCTTAAAAATTTGTCACTAATCATTTATTATTAACCTAATGTTTTCTATCCTAAGTTTGTTTATTCAGGGAAGAAAGGCGAGGGAAATGTAGCTAATGGGAAAAATGGATAAGGGAGTGAGTGTCATAGAGGTGGATGAAGGATGTAGCAGGGTGATGGAGGATCGGGCGAAATGGATGGAGGGGAAAAAAGGGGTCAGTCGAACGAAAATTCTTCATGAGAGGGGCGATGCCAAATCAACAACTGAAGAATCGAATTACCTATAATTATAGGAACATAACACTATAGCCATCATATCATTATTGAATCATAAGATTGATGCTCACTCCATCAACTAACATAAACCACATCATAACAACCATACCAAGAATTCCGTATGCATTCACAACACAACAACCAATACTATCCATCAAGACAATAATGCAATCATACCAGTGTCTCAATGATAGATATTAACCCATAGAATGCAGTTTTAGAACCTACTTCAATATTCAACAACTTGTCATCATATCATCTAAAAATCTTCATGATTTTATCCATTGTTCGCTCCCTGTGCACTGACAGCCCACGTACTATACGCACCATGTACACAGATATCTTGCGTATACACACCCTATACATAGACAGCCCGCGTATGCACTAGGAAATAGAGTTTTTCTCTAATTCCGATAATTTCTCCGTCGCGATCTTAGACTTTCCGAAACTTCAATGCGTCCATGGGATCCTCCTCATGCTCTCTTACTCATAATAGATCTTCAATCATGCTTAAGAGATCCACACCAAAATTCTCTCACAAGAATCTCTTCGTCAATACTCCAAAGGATATTCTCACAAGAAGCTCTCCATTGATCCACAAAATGGATGTTTTGCAAGAGACCATTTCTATCTTATTTATACTTTCATCCTCTAGGTCACTTAACCCATTTCTAGGTCAATTAACCTATTTTCCTTATTTTAGGGTTAACCACTTTCCATAAATAGAAAATTCTCCAATACTTTATCATTTAAATATTCCTTCTTGATTTTGTCACCTTACTTTACCATTTAAATAATCTTTCTTGAGTTTGTCACTTCTCTTTATTATTTAAATAATCCACCTTGACTTTGTCACTTTACTTTATCATTTAAATAATGATTTCTTCTTTTAGGGCACTTTGACTTCTTTGACAATTTGGGGCTTCAAGCCAACACATGGGGGTCCTTCAACTTCGTAGGGCCATAACTCTCAAACTATGAGGAGTTATGTGACATTACACATACCATCGAAAATGGTATGACAAGCACTATCCATCTAGGATATTTTCACCAACAACTTCATTGATCTTCATCTCATTATTCCATATACAAGCATGGTTCCTCCAACAATTTTTCTAGGATAACTCAATCCACAAAGTGACTTCCCGTGAGGTCTTTCATCATAAGGGGAGCACATTGGAGTTCATCCATTTGTGCACCTTATCAATCATGATAAGATAATGATGAGTCATCTATACATTTTTCCAACAATGCATAATATATCAATGAAACCACATAGATCCATATTCCTCATGTATCAATGGAAACTCATTGATCCATCATATCAATGACAACTCATTGATCCATCTTCATATATGATTTCTCATCAATGTTCATCATATCAATGACAACTCATTGACCCATCTTAATTTATGCTTTCTCATCAAGGACAATACATATTATATTACATCAATCATCAATCAATCAATCCTTTGACATCAATCAATCAATCACTTGACATCAATCAATCAACCATTGGCATCAATGAGAAGATGATCCAACAATATCCCCCTTTGGCATTGATGGCAATACCAACATTCATGTCAACACCAATTACCAATTATTGATGTCAAAATGTAGATAGGTCATACTCTACATCAATAGTCAATGTGACTATCTCTGCCCATCAATAAACATCAATCACATCAATGCGATTAACTCTCCCCCTTTGACATCAATGGTAAAGGGCCATTCTCCTCTTGGGGCAACTCCCCCTATTTGAACTTTCCTTGGGGTTTCTCCCCCTGTTTGAGTGCATTTGATATTCCTTTGAATAATCTCTCCCCTTTTGAACAAAGGATGTCAATATGGTGTAATGATGAATATACATCTAACATACTCCTCATGTGACCATTGCTCCCCCTGAAATTATGCTTTTGTGCTCTTTCTTCAAATATAGGGCTCTTTTCTAGGTATGCATATGATAAATATCTCCTCCTAGAATCATGAGAAGAAGAATGACTCCCCCTATGGGTATGTGTGCCCTATTTTCTCTGCAATATGAACAATGTGCTACCATATAACTATCCGTGGACCTATTTATGCATCAAACTCATGTCATCCCAAGCATCATGAATCAAAAGATATATCAACAATGAAATAGAGAATAATGAGAAAAATATCAACCAAGTACATCCTATAGAAAAATGTGTGCTCATCATGCACAACACCTATTTACATCAACCATGTACATCAACATCATGCAATGTGCCAAAAGATATTATCCATGGAATATGTCAATCATATGCCTCTATCAACATGCCAACATGTGCATCTACCAATATGCCAACCATGTGCATCCACTAATATGCCAACCATGTGCATCTAGAAACATGCCAAATAATGTATCATATCACTCATGATATGTCTCCATCATGAACCAAGTGCCACAGTCATGTATCTCAAACAAATGCCAATTGTTGTGCTAATCAAGTAGTACCAATGGTGTAGTATCATAAGGAATATGCCATCAGTGAGTGTAAAAAACATGTACATTACCATGCGCCAATACCGCAAAATGATGAATCCCACATATGTATGCCAAATCCTCCATAAAACATGTGCTAATCAAACTGCTAGTAGGTGCCTCTACCAATGTACTAGAAAAGTACCAATCATGCATCAACTATAGATCAACAATGATATACAACATGATCACCTCATCAAATCACCAAACACATGTTCCAATGTGTAGCCCATCCATATGCTAAATGCATGCATCAAGGTTTCCAACAAGTAAGCTTCCAATACATCATCAAGATATATCACATAACCAAGGTGTCATAACTTCATTGTCATAACCAACTATGTTCTTCAACAGAAAAATGCATCAATCCGTACTCATCGGTTAGTGCCATGCACCCAAGTTTTTATTTTACATCATCACTTTACATAATCCAATATAGAATCATGAAAACCTGCAGCAAACAGTGTTAGAACTTGCAATAAACCATGTCAGAATCTGCATCACAGAGTTATACCATCACATCAAACTGCAATCCTTGTGCATAGCCATTTTCTTTAGGCTTCACCAAATATATGTGGCTTGCTGCACAGAAAGCTCACATATGTACACGAACTATACAAGTTCAGCCTGTGTATGTATGTGGCTGTCACTACTGTCATCTGTGTATGCCTTATTAGATGACACTTTTGAATTTCCTTTCAATAATTTATTTTGATCTGGCTTCTCTATTTTCTTCACCCACTTCTGTAGATGACCCTGCTCCTCAGAACTTGAGCTCTGAGCGTCCATATTTTCAAGGATGTCTCCCTTTCTTACCTAATTCCTTTTTCTTCCCATTCTATTTGAAGTCCTCATCCTGGACTTTCTTCTTGTGTTCCAGTGTTCCTGGGATTTGTGGCCAAATCCACTACAACTGTAGAATATTATGGAATTACAGTGAACAATAATATGTCCTACTTGATCACATCTCCAACACCTCACGGTGTTATAAAATCTTCCATTATATCTCATCTCATAAGATCTACATTCAAAAGTTTTGTGACCATATCCATTACATTAATAACAATGCTGATCAAAAATACTTTCATACCTTTGCTTTGGTGTCCCAAGAATAGCTTCTTGATGTCTTCTTTGCTTTGTTCTTTTGAAATTTTTTTTTCCTTGTGTAGATGGTTGTTTTGCAACATTGTCTTCCTTCTTTGATGGACTTACCTCATGCTTCTTTGAGGTTCTTGCTTTAGCATGTGTAGCTTCTTCTTTGTATCCAAGTCCTGATTTATCACATGGTGATCTTTGACTTTCCAAGATCTTATCCAAGATTCGTGATCAATTCAATAATTTGTTTGACTTTCCTACCTTCTTTCTAAGGTAAAATATTTCAACTTCTAACTTACAACATGACACTTCCTTTTCATTTATTTGATTCTTCAATAGTTCTTCTATTCTTTTCTCTTCTTCAATTTGGGTCTTGACATGGAAAATGGTTTCAAAACTTTTGCTCATCTCATAATCTACATTTATATCTTCTTTTCCATTCTTTAGTCTTGTGATCTCTTCTTCCTTTTCTTCTAATTGAGTCTTATATCTCTCTTCTTGTTCCTTGAGAATTTCATTTAATTTCAAGATGTGCCTTATACTCCTCCCAAGAAACTTCTTAGTGTTATCTGAAAGATATTTATAGTCTATATAATAATGATCACTTCTATATCTATATAAATGCTCTTCAACTTCCTTTTGAAGTTTTAATAGATTTTCTTCTATTCTTTTCATGGGATAATTACCATCAAACTTTACACAAACTATTTCTAGATATTCTTCTTCACTTGTAAAGAAAAATTCATCATCATCATTGCAATCAAGGGTTTTTGAGGGTTCTTTATCTTCATTTGAAATATCTTCACAATCTTCCTTTTTCCCAACATCAACACATAATTCTTTGTCTTCATTTGAAATGTCTTCAAGATATTCCTTTGTGCTATCATCACTTGATTCTTTATCTTCACTTGAAATGTTTTCAATATCACATTTAGAAATAATACAATCAAGGGTTTTTGGAGACTCTTTACCTTTAATGATATTGATGGAGTGATCTTCAATATCTTCTTTCTCCTTCTTGCTTTGATATGTGTCCTTTAGATTTATCCATAGATCCTTGGTGGAAGTGCATTGTCCCATGCTCTCTTTTATAGTGTTTGAGAGTCCACTAAGAATGGTATTGAGATCCAATGCATCATTCTTCTTTCCTTCCCTTTGAGCTACAAACTTTGACTTGTTTTTCAATGAAAATGATCCACCAATGGATGCCTTCCAAATAACTGCTCCCATTTCCTTCAAATGTACTCTCATCTCTATTCTCCACGTAGAATAGTTTTCCTCATCAAGGATTGGAACTTCATCATTCATTTGTGTGTCTATGGATCTCCTTCAAGATTGTTAAGGCTTGTGGTGAAGGCCCGCTCTGAAACCAATTGTTGTACACACCTACCACACTTAGAGGGGGGGGTGAATGAGTGTGGGGATATTTTTCCCAAAACTTCCCTCTTACACAAAACTCATTAGTTAGCATTAAAAATTTTACTCATTACTCATTGTTGTCATTTATGACCAGTTAGATGTGAACACATATCAGCAACATATATCAACAATATATCATCAACAAGTCATCACCACAAGGAACACAAAGAATACAAGATGTATGTACAATTTTCTTTTTATTACAGAATACAATCCTTGGGTTTTTCAACAAAAACTGAATAGAGTACAACTCTACAACAACACCAACTCTATCATGCAAGACTCAATTTACACACTCATCACCAACTGAGATGAGGCAAAAATCCTCAATAGATATCAATCTGCAACAGGTGTGCGACCTGTTGGTAGTGCAACATGCATATGTACGTGCCCTACCAGTGGTACATCTCATGTCTGTATGCACTCAAGAAGTACTACAGCTTGTGTATATGCTCCCAAATAGGACTACAACATGCATATACCTTCTAAGATATTAGGGTTTATCCTTCAAGATCAACTTAGATTCTCTGCACCCAATTTATCATTCTCTTTTGTTTCTCACTATCCAAACTGAACACCAACCAGTCAAAACACATCCAAGCTCTCCAATATCTTACTCATGCTCCACAACAAATCAATATGAATGCTACTCAATCATGCATAAGCAATCAACATACTATAGCCATCATATCAATACCGAATCATAAGAGTGATACTCACTCCATCAACCAACATAAACCACATCATAGAAACCATACCAAGAATTCCCTAGGCATTCACAAGACAACAAGAACTATTATCCATCAAGACAATAATGTAATCATACCAGTGTCTCAGTGATAGATCTTAGCCCATAGAATGCAGTTCTGGAACCTGCTTCAGTCTTCAACAGCTTGTCATCAGCTCAACCAAAAATCCCCATGATTTTATCCACTATACGCTCCCTGTACACTGACAACACGTGTATTGTATGTACCATGTACACAAACATCTTACGTATACACACTCTATACACATATAGCCCACGTACGCACCAAAAAATAGGGTTTTTCTATAATTCCAAGAATTTCACCGTCATGATCTCAGACTTTCCGAAACTTCAATGCATCCATGAGATCCTCCTCACGCTCTCTTTATCAGAATAGATCTTCAATGAGTCTCAAGAGATCCACACCAAAATTCTCTCACAAGAATCTCTCCATCAATATTCCAAAAGATATTCTCACAAGAAGCTCTCCATTGATACACAAAAGGGATGTTTTGCAAGAAACCATTGCTATCTTATTTATACCTTCATCCTCTAGGTCTCCTAACCCATTTCTAGGTCACTTAACCTATTTTCCTTATTTTAGGGTTAACCACTTTCCATAAATGGAAAGTTCTCCAATACTTTATCATTTAAATATTCCTTCTTGATTTTGTCACCTTACTTTATCATTTAAATCATATTTCTTGAGATTTTCACTTCTCTTTATTATTTAAATAATCCACCTTGACTTTGTCACTTTACTTTATTATTTAAATAATGATTTCTTCTTTTAGGGCACTTTGACTTCTTTTACCATTTGGGGCTTCAAGCCAACACATGGGGGTCCTTCAACTTCGTAGGGCCATAACTCTCAAACTGTGAGGAGTTATGTGACATTCCACATACCACCAGAAATGGTATGACAAGAACTATCCATGTAGTATAGGTTCACCAACGACTTCATTCATCTTCATCTCATTATTCCATATACAAGCATGGGTCCTCCAACCATTCTTCTAGGATAACTCAATCTGCAATGCATCTTCTCATGAGGGCTTTCACCATAAGGGGACCACTTTGGAGTTCATCCATTTGTGCACCTTATCAATCATGATAAGACAATAATGATTGTTCTATACATTTTTCAAAAATTCATCATATACCAATGAAACCACATCAATCCATCTTGATCATGTATCAATGGAAACTCATTGATTCATCTTCATCTATGATTTCTCATCAAGTTTCATCATATCAATGACAACTCATTGATCCATATTCATCTATGATTTATCATCAAGGACAATACATATTATATTACACCAATCATCAATCAATCAATCATTTGACATCAATCAATGAAATCAATCAATCAACCATTGGCATCAATGACAACATGATCCAACATCAACAACCTTGAGGCTTCTCCCTTGACTCTATGATTCCTCTGGTGCACCCTCCTGGCACATCTTTCCCTGAATTCCACAGAACTCAGATGTGCACTTTTTGCACTGGCTTACATAGTTCTCAGTACTCTGTCATGCAACCACTTGCATGAAGCCATAAAGAACCCAAACTAAAATAAAAAAACTCAAAAACAGATAGAGAATTCTATCTATCCCTGTAGATGGAAACTAACATACATCTACAACATATGTACATAAAAGCATAAAACACATTCATAAACAAACAAAATACAATATGCAAGAAAAAATTATTTGTTTTTATTAATCTCAGAATGCCTATACAAAGGTTACAAAATCTCAGACTGAAATTGAGTCTAGACTCTCTCTTCTCTTCTCTACATGCTAGTTCTAATTGAATCTAGATACAAATATCTTTTTACAAAAGGGGGCTCCTTGAGCTCTTCCCTCCATCTCACCAACTCTCATTAATTACATTGAATTACATTCAATGGCTGTCTAGTACGAATCGGATCTAAATCTTCAGCCTCTAAACCATTAAAGGTGACTATATCTACTATCTTCACAAAGGCATCTATTTGGCTCTTCCACCCTCACAAACATTTAATTACATTCTAAAATTTAAAATTAGAGTGTTGGCACCTCTCCCTTCCTTGAATGCGTCCTTGATGTGTTTTCTATCTAGGGCAATGATGTGTTGGAGCGATGCTCCTTCATCACATCCTAAAACATTGTCTTATTACTCAAAATATAAATCTTTGTTTTTCTATTTTTCTTTCTACGTACGTCCAAAGACTTCTCAAAACAATGAAAATTTTATTTTTAATGAATACAACATTTCTCTATGTATCCATCCACTCAATTGATATCTCTCATCGCTTGCTTATCTTGCAATTCATCTGAACCACTGCTATGTATATGGAAACAATGCTACAATCTAATTTTCTAGCGTATTCAAGCTTCCTAGAATGATTACAAGCCAAATTTTCTAACTTGAGTAAATGACATTTTCTCCTCGTAGTATTTTCATGCTGCTACAAATCCATTGCCCTTGTTGTCATCACAACACTCTAATATTTTCGAGGAAAACTAGTATAGGTTGGAGGCTACTTGGTAAGAGTCACTGATACAATACCTTCAAAGTTACAAATATAACCCTGTTAGCAAGAGTTGTTGAAAAACTTGGCAAGAGAGAGCATATTGTTAACTTGGAAAAATCGCCAAAAGTGAGGAAAAAAATAAAAAACATGGGAAGCTTAAATTAGGACCTCACAAAGTAGGAAAAGGTCGAACCACTCTACAACCTAAAAAATTGAAAAAAATGGATATATATGGATAAATTAGAGGTTTTTGCATCACATATATTCTATGCATATGTAAATATCCAAAAATATACCTTCAAAGCTAACCTAGTGATAGTTATGGACTATAAGTAGAGTATCATTAGAAAGAAGAATTTTTAGATGTTTTTGAGGAGCACCACCACTAGATTCATCTTTAACTAAACCTTAAGTGAATATGTTATTAGCATAGCAACATAGTTTCTGTAGCACCCATTTTCGGCTACCAAGGTTTAATCATTCTTAAACAAAACTATAACACCACTTTGTAAATAGATCATATAGGCATTATAGTAATAACATCCATTTAATCAAAGAAATACAATTAGTATCAGAGTAAACATAAGATTTACTGCTATAATCAACAATCGATAGCATTAACATTAAATTGATATGCACAACTGAATACATGAATAAAACATCATCTGATACTTATCTTTGAAATAGTGGTAGATTCCACCAACCACATACAAGATTTCCACAAACCTTCCAGCCTTAGACCGCACTACTCATTAGTTCAGCGGTGGGTCACCCCTGAGCTGGGACTAAGCTCCACCCCAAGGCAAGCAATCCTAAGCTAGGCTAAGGTTACAGGGAAAAGAACACAAAAAACTGGAAGAATTCTTCCCATGATGCCATCTTACACCCATTTCTACCAGACTCTGATTCTCCACATGCCTGTTCCCATCGATGCTAACCTAACTCTCTAGGTCTCGGAAATAGGCCGGATCAGGAAGTCTTAGAGCCCGAAGCTGGTGCTGGACACTCCCTGGAAGAAAACCTCTTCCAATAACAACCACCTCCTCGCCTGGAGAGAGATCATACACAAGCTCAATCACAACTCACACTGGCCAACAAGCCACACACATTCTAGCTCTGCATGGCAACCACAACCAACTGGAAATATAGACTAGGGCTTCCCAAATAGGCTTAGCAATGGCAACAAGGTCTCATGGTGATGGTTTTTGAGATTGCGTGATGAGAAATGCCTGCAGGGGTCGACACACACTCCAAGTCTTAGAATGGTGGGTTCAAACAAGCTCTTCATAACAACACAAGATTCTTGACTCTTAGAACAGAGGTTTACACAGGTTTTCAGAGATGAACATAGGCTTTTCGGCTCACAGGGATGCACAAGGGTTCTCTGCAGACAGTAGGTGCATTTGACAGTCCAAATGGCACCAACATGAACTCATAATGATTGCACCTTGTTCTAAAGGTGGTCTTGCTAATGTCATCATCATTTATTCTCACCTGGTGATATCCAAATCTGAGATCTATCTTTGAAAATAATTTTTCATCCTTCAACTGATCAAAAAGATCATCGATCCTTGGCAGAGGGTACTTGTTCTTGACAGTTACCTTATTCAACTGCGAAAAATCAATGCATAACCTCAACGTCCCATCTTTCTTCTTCACGAATAGGACCGAGGCTCTCGAAGGTGACACGCTGGGGCAAATGTATCCCTTCTTTAGTATCTCTTCGAGCTGCATTTTCAACTCCTTTAGCTCTGGCGTACTGATTCTATATGGAGCTTTCAAAACTAGAGCTGCTCCTGGAATCAGATTTATAGAAAAATCGATGTTCCTTTTCGGAGGTAGTCCAAGTACCTCCTGAAATACATCCCTGAACTCTGTGAGTACCTCATGGTCTTCCATCTTCGAGACTGCATCACTGGATGCTTCTCCCACACAGGCTGCAAATAACTAACCGCCTTTCCTGTAACACTTATTTAGCTGCATGGCTAAATTTCTCTAACAACCACGGCTTTGGGAACTCCTTGGACTGTTACCTAATTTCCCTCTTCTTCCATGCATGTAAACCTTTTGTTACGACAGTCCATAAGGGTATGGTTCTAGTCCAACCAGTCCATCCCAATTAAGAAATCGTAAGAGCCTAAAGGCAGCATATTCAATTCAGCCTTAGTGCTCATTCCTTTCATCTCCACTGAATAGGACTTAACCAATTTAGTGACCTTCCTTTTGGTTCCTGTGGCCAATTTCACTAGCCAAGACTTTTCATGTTTTTTTCTTGTTAAACGCAAACTTTCCACCACCCTAGGATCTACATAACTATGGCTAGCCCCTGAATCAATTAAAATAATGAGTGGCTGGTTGTTAATCATACCTTCCACTTCAATCATGTGCGATTGAAATTCTTCTTGCTTGTTGTCCAGGGCTGCATAGATCCTTGGCATTCTGCTGCCCATATCCTCCACTATTTCAGCTTGTTGAATAGTATGGACAATTCTCGCTTGACCATTTTTATGGGGAAAATCTCTGTACTTGTGGTTTCCTTTACAACCCCAACACTGAATGGGCGTCTGTCTCAGTATTTGTTCTCCCTCTTCAGTCATTCTCGATTCTCTAAACGATGGCTGTCCTTGAACACTATTTCTGAAAAAGGAAGTCTTGTTTCCCTTATGCCTCTGTTCCTTCTTAAAATTCCTCTCATTAATCCAAGCCTTCTGAAGGATAGGCCTTTCTCCTTGTTGTTCATACAAGCATTTCGCCCTTCTTATGGTTTCTTCCATGGTCTTAGGATCGTCATACTGAATCTTGTCACCCATGGAAGGTGGCATTCCACTCAGATATCTTTGAATCTTGACATCCTCGTCTTTGATGAATGGAACATACTTCAGTAGTTCCAGAATTTTTTTTTCATACTCATCAATAGTCATGCTGCCTAGCTTGAGTTCGAAGAAATCCTTCATATTTCTGTCATAATATCTTTTAGTCAGGTATTTCTTCTCGAAATACCTCTTAAATTCCTTCCAAGTGACCTCTTTCTCTCTGATGTGTTGCACCTGCACAAACTAAGCCCACCAGATGGATGTTTTTCCTTTCAATTGATACATTGCAATTCTTCCTTCTGCATGGGTGGAATAATTCTATAGCTGGAAATATTTCCGCATTCCCAACAACCATGTTTCATCATCTTCCTCCTTCTTATGTTCACCATCGAATGTAGGAGGTTTAATCTTGTTCATCTCCCCTTTAAATTCATCCTTTCCAGATTTTCGGTGTTTTCTAGTAGGAGACGAGCTTGAACTACTGCGTGTCTCCCTACTGGAATGCTTTTGGGAGAGACCATAATGTCTGCTACCACTCCTCGACCTCCTTCTCCTCTCAGGGGTCCTGACACTCCTTTATCTCCTTCTCCTCTCGGGGGTTCTGCGACTCTCTGTCTTGCTTGAGTCTCTCCCCTTCTCAAATTTCCTTTCTATTATTTCCAGGTTCCTCAACAATTTTAAGTTGAGTTCACCCTGTCGATCCCTGACATTCATGAGATTTCGGCTATCATCTCGACGAGCTTGGGAATCTCTTTGCAATATTTCAATGAGTTTCATCATATGTCCTTCCTTATCTATCTCTTTTCCATGTCCATTGGACTTTGATCCTTCAACTCCCACATTGACATCCCTTCCTTCCCGTTCGTCTTCTATTTTGGAGGCAATCTGCACCTCTTCCCATTCCATACTCAGTCTCAGTTTTTTGGCTGTCTTGACACTTGTTGAACTCTGAACACACACTCTTTGTGAAATAAATCCAAGGTTTTTCAAGCCCTTAACCTTTGGGAAAATTTAAAACACTCATAACCAATGTAAACAAGAAAAAATGTTTTGATTCAATTAAGTTTTCTGAGCTCTGTCAACTCTACAAATTTCGAGACTTCGGGACTTCGGGTTTTCGGTACCCAGGATTTCACTATGCAGTGACTCCTAACCTTCTGTCGCTACAATCCACGAAATCCAAAATTTTGGGTTTCCTTGTTCTTCGGGCCCACAACATAGTTGTCGCCGTTAAAACCTGTTATGGTTCTTCAGTCTCCGATGGCTTCTGGACTTTAGGACTTCGGGTTTCAGGATTTTGGGTTTTTAGTACCCAAAAGTTCACTTATGCAGTGACTTCTAACTCCTTGTCATTACAATCCCCAAAATATGAAATTTTGGTTAATTTTACTCTACGGGCCCACAACACAGTTATTTCCCTCAACCATAGTAATGCGTGGCATATTCCAGAGTGTCCATGTCACGATCGGTGATGTCATTTGGTCCCACCGCTCTCACCTGACTTTTCAACTCTCTGGCACATGGTACACATCCGTGCACCCACGTCCATTCCTAGCAAAGAATCCAACGGTTAGATCCTTTATCAGATCTATGACACAGATCTTTTTAGCATTTCAGGTTTTCGGGCATTGGGAGTTCGTGCACCCCACATCTCGAACTTCAATCTGCCGAAATCTCGAAAATATGGTTTACTCCTCTGCTGAATCGAATGGTCAACTCCCTTCCTACAATCTACGGTGTAGATCGTTTCAGGATTTCGAGTTTTCAGGAATTCACGTATCGCGATTCCCACGCTCCTGTGCAACTCGAAATGGGTTTTTAAACCCTGTGACCACTTTCTAGATCCGACGGTCATGAGGGTTCACTTTCCCTCCCGAACAGATCCTAAGGCTCCAACACTGTGTGGTGTGGAGTCCTCTCTCCCCGTGGCCATAGACCACACCAGATATGGTTTCACAACACCGCTATACTTCATGAGCTTACAGTCATGGTCAAGTAACTCCTTGACACTCCCCGGACCATACCAGGGTCTGAAATTGGTCCTCCAGACACAATTTATCCTCACACCCTCGGTCCAAAGACCACGCAACTGGCCCATCTAGGCTCAGCGTCGAAACCTTGGCTCTGATACCAAACTGTAGCACCCCTTTTCGGCTACCAAGGTTTAATCGTTCTTAAACAAAACTATAACACCACTTTGTACATAGCTCATACAGGCATTATAGTAATAACATGCATTTAATCAAAGAAATACAATTAGTCTCAGAGTAAACATAAGATTTACTGCTATAATCAACAATCAATAGCATTAACATTAAATTGATATGCATAGCGGAATACATGAATAAAACATCATGTGATACTTATATTTGAAATAGTGTTAGATTCCACCAACCACGTGTAGGCTTTCCATGAACCTCCCATCCTTAGACCGCACTACTCATCAGTTTAGCAGTGGGTCACCCCTGAGCTAGGACTAAGCTCCACCCCAAGGAAAGGAATCCTAGGCTAGGCTAAGTTTATAGGGAAAACAACACAAAAAACTAGAAGAATTCTTCTGAGGATTCCATCTTACACCCACTACTACCAGACTCTCATTCCCCACATGCTTGTTCCACCCGGGAGTATAGACCTTCACAAGAACAGTCCATCGGTGCTAACCTTCCTCTCCAGGTCTCGAAAATAGGCCGGATCAGGAAGTCTCAGAGCCCGAAGCTGGTGTTGAACACTCCCTGGAAGAAAACATCTTCCGACAATAGCCACCTCCCTCGCCTAGAGAGAGATCATACACAGGCTAAATCACAACTCACATTGGCCAGCAAGCCACGTGTAGTCTAGCTCTCTGTGGCCACCACAACCAACTGCAAATACATACCAGGGATTCCCAAACAGGCTTATCAATGGTGACAAGGTCTCATGGTGATGGTTTTTTGGATTGCGTGACAAGCAATGCCTGCAGGGGTCGACACACACTCCACGGCTCATAATGGTGGGTTCAAACTAGCTCTTCAAAACAACATAGACTTCTCAACTCTCGGAACAGATGTGTACACAGGTTTTCATAGAGAAACATAGGATTTTCGGCTCACAGAGAAGCACGGGGGTTCTCTGCAGAGCTCGGGTCAGTCATACTGCTCAACGCTCTGTACATGCTCAGGTCATCGGGTGGAATGGGCGAGGAACCCCTCTCATGGCTCAGAAAAACCATTTTATTCACATGCACTAAGGTTGACACTTGTCACCCATGGATCTGCATGTGTTCCATTAGCGTGCATCCGCTTTTACATTTTCCCCCTTGCTAGGAACTTAGGATAAAAAACATAAAATGCACATGATCATTGGAATAATAATAAAATATTATTCCCAAGGCTTAAGCCCCTAGGCTTAGCCCCTAGTCTTAAAAATTAGCCCCTTTTCCCCACCTTCCAGCCCCTAATTCCTTGCCCACTCTATGGATTTTTAGTCCCCCTTCACTCATTCATTGTGGTCGGTCTGCACGCACCGGGATTTACAATTTTATTAATGTTTTGCATGATTACAGGTAAAAAATCAGTCCCTTGGCCTCCAACCCTTAGGCTCTCTGGCCTAACAATCTCATAAGCCCATCGGCTTATACAAACTTGGCTCACGAGCCTATAACACATATTTACAATTCATTTCATATATCAGATTTACAAAGGGCTCGGTCTTGGGGACACTACAGTTTCCAAGATTGGAAACCATTACCTTATTGGTAGTATACATTTTGAACAAATTTCTCACAAAGAGTGTGAAGAACATAGTTCCTCAAGAAGCCTGAACATGATCAAACCATAATGTGGCGCACTTAAAAGTTTTTTTTGCGCCGCATATGCACATGTTCTAGATGAGTTAAGAAGGAAGCTAGAAAACAAAGGAAATACATGTATATTTGTTGGATATTCTGAAGAAACAAAAGGATACAAGTTGTATGACCCTATCACAAGAAAAGTCATAACTATCCATGATGTTCAGTTCATGGAGAATGAAGCATGGGATGGAACCATAACAAAGACATTGAAAATTATGAATACAATGGATCATAATGAAACATAACAAGAATAGGTGTTTCAAACACCATGTATAATTCAATGTGCAGTCCCTTCTACACATGGAACTATGACACAAATTATCGTGTAGATTACTCCAATAAGAGCACCAAGTGCGCAATCTACACCTAGAGTGCAACAAACACTGGAAAGAAGTTCGAACAATTTTACATCTCCAGATCCAACATTATAAAGTTTGTTACCAAGGAAGACAAGAAGTTTGTACTACATCTATAATGAAGACGCAACAAATTCATTTTCAGTTTTTTCTCTGTTTTCACAAATAGATGATCCATTAACTTTTGAAGAAGAAGTCAAAGAAGATGTATGGGCACAAACCATGGATGGAGAAATTAGATGAATAGAGAACAATCAAACATGGAAATTTGTAGAAGTACCTGAAGACAAAGACATTATAAGTGTCAAGTAGATTTATAAAACCAAGGAAGAAGCAGAAGGAAAATTACAGAAGTACAAGGAAAGTTAGTTGCAAGAGGCTTTACACAACAACCCATAATTGATTTCAATGAAACATTTGCACCACTTGCGCGCATGGACACAGTAAAATACGTGTTAGAAATTGTGGCGCAATACAAATGGCCAGTTTCTCAGATGGATGTAAAGTCACCATTTCTGAATGGAAACTTAGAAGACAAATTCTATGTAGAACAACCACAAGGTTACGAGGTTCCAAGACAAGAAGATAAAGTGTACGGATTGACGAAAGAACTGTATGGATTAAAGAAAGCTTCGAGAGCTTGATACAATCGCATAAATTCTTATCTCACTCAAAATGGATTTTAGAGAAGTGACAGTGAGCCAACATTGTACATCAAATCAAATCAACAAGTTAATATGTTAATATTTTGTTTATATGTCGATAATTTGATATTTACAGGTGGATTTGGCATAAAAGAATTCAGATGAATTTGAAATGATTGATTTAGGGTTTATGAGATATTTCTTAGGAATAGAAGTGCACGAGTCCAAAACTGATATATTAATCTCACAGTCTAAGTATGTGCATCAAATATTGAAAAGATTCAATATCATGAATTCAAAAGAAACACCAACACCTGCCATAACAAGATTGAAGTTAAGAAAGGAAGATAAAGGGTCCACGGTGGATCCCACACTGTTTAAAAGACATGTAGGCAATATTATGTATGTCACAATGACAAGACTTGATATTATGTATGGAGTGAGCCTAATTTCAAGGCTCATGGAAACTCCAAAAGAATAACATTGGAAGGGAGAAAAGAGAATCGTGAGATATTTGATTGAAACCAAACATTTTGACATTAGGTACTCCACTCCAGAAGATTTCAAACTCATTGGATATACTGACAATGATTGTGGAGGCAACATAGATGATAGAAAAAATAACTCTCGGTACACATTTCATTTTGGAATAGGTATGGTATCATAGGCATCAAGGGAGAAACCCATAGTGGCTCTTTCTTCAACATAGGCAGAGTACTTTGCAGTTACAAGCTCAAGTTGTCAAGCAGTTTGGATGAGAAGAATGCTAAAAGATTTGTTACAGGAACAACAGGATCCAACAACAATTTTCCGTGACAACAATTCAATCATCATGTTATCAAAGAATTGTGTGTTTCACAAGAAAAAAAAGCACATTGGTACAAGGTATCATTTAATCAAAGAATTGGTGAATTGGTGTTTAGAGTTCTGCAGATCAAAAGAACAAGTCGCAGATATTTTTACAAAGGCTTTAGGAAGAGATGCATTTCAACATCTACACAGTAGTATGGGATTCTGCACAGTGATATATGAGTGACACTAAAATGAAAATCTAAAACTTTTGATATAATTTTCTTTTATAATCCCACCTACTTATAATTAAGGGGGAGTGTTGGAAATTGTAATTACAAGTTGGAAATTGTATTTATATTTCTACCGATTTGTTTGCCAGCCAATCTTTTAGTATATGAATTGTTAGTCACTCAGCCTAAGTGCAAATTCACATAATTACTCAAATGTCATTCAACAAGAAGGAGAGCTATAAATGGAGTTGTTTTCTATCTTCTCGAGTTCAATTAAGTGGTTGAAGAGTCAGTCGTAGTTATGGTAGTGTTTAATGTTGAGTCATTCTTAGTTTATGTAGGAAGTCACAATTGGAGTCAATATAAGTCTAAGTCGTTTAGTTAGTAGAAAAGTTGAAGAGAAACAATGCAAAGCAGAGAAGAGAGGTAGAGAGAACAACCGAACCAACAACAACTCAGGAGTGTAAGAAGTTTGAGCATAGGCTAAAGTTAGTAGAAGAAGTCATTGGATCCGAAAACAATAGCTAAGGAGTGTAAGAAGTCTGAGCATAGGCTTTGTGTCTGTGAAGTCGGTAGAAGAAGTCGTTGGATCCAAAGCTCATCTCTTTCATTCTATTTTGTATTCATGCACTTTTTCCATGTTCATTGATATAAAGCAACACAAGTTTCTGTCTTATTTCTAAGTTTATGTGCTAAGCATAGAAATGTGTTATTTTGCATTCATAAATCATTTTATTAAATTTGTATTCACAGTGGGCAACAAACTGAGCAGCCTTTGCACTGCACAATGGTCACAATGGTCTTGAGAACTTTGTCCCGTAGCCTATTTGGTGCGCAATATTTGAAACTACGTCGGACAAAGTACACTGCGCACACCATCAACGCACCATGGTCGTTATCCTAGAATGGTCAGGTTGGGTTTGGATGGAATCTCTTCGCACTGAATACGAAACTCAATGTTGTCGCACCATAACATGAATGGGATATAAAAGGACGAGATTATGCCATTGAGTATGCCAAGAAACATAATGTTCCTTTTCCAGTTACTAAGAAATCAAGTTACAGAAGAGACTGCAATCTATAACATCTTAGCCATGAGGGAGATATTCTTGAAGACCCGGATAATGAAGCAGAGAAAGACATGTACATAATGACTCTAGATTTAGAGGAAGCACGAGGAGAACCAGAATATGTGGAGATAGGCGTTGTATATGGAATACCTATTTCAATAAACAGAAAAGAGATTTTTCCTGCAAAATTATGGGCAATATTAAATGAACTGGGAGGAAGACATGGTATTGGCAATGTGGACATGGCAGATAACAGATTGGTTTGTATGAAAATTCGAGGTGTCTATGAAACTCTCGAGGGCACTATTCTAACTATTACTATGTCGGAGTTGGGATCCCTCACACTTGACAGAAAAGCCATGCTGGTTAAAATACTATTGCTCTAAAATATGCAGAGTTGGTTTATGCAGGCGAGTGCGTTGATCAAAATGTGATTCGTACTCATTGAAAAATACCCTTCAAAACTAGTTGTTATACATAGAAAGTACCCTTCAAAACTAGTTGTTGTACATAGAGTTCGATGGAATTTCAACAAAGGTAGTGAGAGATGGTTGTGCTATTCAGGAATTGCAGGCATTGTGAAATGCCAAGAAATCACTTCGGAATATGATGAATAATAATTTTTAAGTTTTCAAATAGTTTCGACGTATGTCTTGAAAAATAATATGGACAATTTCTTTGTTTCTTCACTGAGAATGAGTGGCTTGAATTTTGTATTGATCTTGTTTGTTCCCGGTGTCTATTACACGACAAGCCACTCCAAACAAGGATATTCTCATATGCAGATACACAGAGGTATCGACTTGGGCCCAACTAGTTGATGCTACCAATCAGCGCACCCAAATGTCACCATGATGGTTCTAAGTAGAATTATATTATGCAAATATGGTTGGAGGGGCAACCACTTTTTTCTCCAGTAAAAATCTTACTCCCATATTGGCTATGAAAAATGGTGAAAAGAATTAGGAGATGACATTTCCAGCTGGTCATATTTGGTTTTGAGCACATAAAAGATGGGAGTCCTGGTGGAATGGGAAAGCGAAG
>JZKD02S0845619.1:47440-76581 GCA_000966675.3 Picea glauca | reverse complement strand
TGACGTTCTGTTTTCGGGTAAACTCTCTCATTGTCATCAACATGAAACGAAGCGCCTTTCTAGATTGAGTGCAGGGCCGAAAACAGAAAATGTATATATAGCTCTCAGTTGCCTTAAAACATAGAAAATGCCATGAAATTAGGGGAGATGGCGAAGCTCGGTTTTAAAAATAGGTGCCGTGTTCTCAGTTCTGTGGATTAAATCAGTACTACTGCTCAACCTCTACCGTTAAACATAATGCCCAAAACTTCTTCCAAAGGTTCTAGCCGTAAACAATTTTATATGAAAAAAGAAGAAAGTTATGAAGAATATGAAGAAGATGTAGAAGAAGAAGTTGAAGAAAATATTCCAGGGCGGGAAGATGAAGACAAGAATAGTATTTCTGTGGGTGATTTTGTAGAGATCCGTTCACATCTGTGGACGAATCCTTATGTTGCAGAAGTTATAGAAATAAATACAGACAAGAAGTGTATCAAAGTTGAGTGGTATTACAGGCCTGAACACATGACAAGGAACGGGCGGACGCAACTCGTCTATGCTGGAAATGTAAAACCCCACGAGAGAATAACAGAGTTTATGGACGACGAAGTTTTGTACTCTGCTCACGTTGAACCCGAAGAGATATCCGTGGATTACGTGGTGCAGAAATGTAAAGTCGTCATGGTGACAAATTCCGATAGAAATCAAAAGATGAACGACGGTGTAGTCCATAATCTTCCGATCTATTATGTTCCGCTTCATCTCGCATACGACTGTAACAGATCCCTAGTGCTCGGTGTGAAAGTTGATATGTGAGCATCAACTCTGAAATGAACAGAGACATTAAACGCATTTGAAGTCTTTGAAAACATATAACCGTTCAATAGCATTTCTTGAATTGTGTATAATTGTATGTAAATGGAATGAGAAAAAGAGAGACATTATAAGCATTTGAAATTTGTTAAAACATACGACTGTTCAAAGCATTTCTGATTTGTGTATGTAAATGGAATATTCTTGACTAAACGTTTTATTTTTTGGGTTTTTTTTGGCAGGAATGAGGAGTTGTAAATTTGGACAAAATCTCTATTTTTTTGTTGTTTAAATTCTATTTCTGAATGCATAAATAGATTTAGCGTGCTGAAAAAATCTTGAGACACTCAAATTATACAAATTTAACCACTAAAATCTTCAGATCCGACCATTCATCACGAGATTTCTAGTAAAAAATCAAACAGAAAAAATTGCTGAAAAACAGCCAACAAGGTAGAACGTTTAAACTACTACAAATGAAATGAGAAAAAAAAACAGTTAAAGGTTACTAGTTAAAAAAAACCGTTGAAGGTTACTACTCAATTGTGATAAATTGTGAAGCAAGAAATGCAGAGAGAAAAGAACACATTAGAAAACAATATTCAGTATATTAAGAATGTAAGGAGAAAGTACAATGAGAAGAGTTAATGAAGAAGTACTATGCAAAGGGAAATAGTTGAGCTAAATAGGCTCAAGCAAATGGCAATGTACAGTCAGCCTGTTGAGGTTACATTATATTTAACACTCCCTCTTAAACTCAACAGTTACAAACATGAGCATTGATTATGCCCAAGTGTTGTCTTTGAAAATCAAAAACAGATTTTCCTAGTGGCTTTGTGAAGATATCTGCGAACTAATCTCAAGAACCACAGAATTGAAGTGCAATATCACCATTATTGACTAGTTCGCGAATGAAGTGAAAGCGAATGTCAATGTGTTTTATTTTCTTGTGAAACACATGATTTTTGGATAGAGCAATTGTTGAAGTATTGTCACATAAAATAGGAGTTGGATCATTTTCTATATGTGACATATTTTTCAATATTCTTCTTAGCCACACAACTTGACAAGAAGCTGAGGTAGAAGTGACATACTCTGCCTTTGCAAAAGATATTGATACAATTGGTTGCTTCTTTGATGCCCATGAGATCAGGTTCGTGCCCAGGTGAAAAACATGTCCAGATGTGCTTTTTCTGTCATCTAGGTTGCCTGCAAAATCACTGTCTGTGTAACAATAAAGTTGATTACTATCAGATTTAGTATACCATAAGCCAAAATTGAGCGTTCCTGCAACATATCTCAGAATTCGTTTCGCCATTTTCTAGTGAGAATTTTTGGGGGATTCCATGAATCTGGAAACAAGGCTCGCTGCATACATAATATCAGGCCTAGTTGCTCTAAGATACAACAAACTGCATACTAAAATTTTGTACAAAGTAGGGTCTACTATAGGACCTTCATCATTCTTGCTCAATTTTGTGCCTAGGGGTATAAGGGTTTCTGCTGGATTGCATTCTTCCATGCAAAATCTTTTGATGATGTTTGTTGCATACTTTTGTTAACAGACAAAAATGCGTTTGGTTGATTGATCAACCTCAATCCCTAAAAAACATTTCATTATGCCAAGATCTGTCATCTCAAACTCAAATTGCATGGCATGTTTAAAATTTGTTAACTCAAGATTTCAAGTATAGATCATGTGATTAACATATAAACATACAATCAAAATTTTACCGTGCTGATTAGTTTTGGTGTAAAGAGTTGGCTCATTTGGCTTCTGCTGAAACCACTTTTGATCAGGTAAGTGTCAATTCTGCTATACCAAGCTCTTGGAGCTTGCTTTAAGCCATACAAGGCTTTCTTCAACCGATATACTTTGGCTGGCTACTCTTGGACTTCAAATCCAGGTGGCTGATCGACATACACCTCTTCTTGTAAAAAACCATTTAGGAAAGTGGACTTGACATCCATCTGGTAAACTTGCCATTTTTGTTGTGTTTCTATGGCCAATAGAGTCCTTACAGTGTCTAATCTTGCTACTGGAGCAAAAGTTTCACCATAATCAGTACCTGGTTGTTGTGAGAATCCTTTGGCAACAAGTCTTACCTTGTGTTTTTCAATCTTCCCTTTTTCATTGAGTTTAGTTTTGTAAACCCACTTGACACCAATACTCTTCTTGTGACTGGACAAATCAACAAGATCTCATGTCTTATTTTTCTCAATGGAGTCAATTTCTTGGTTCATGGCTTGAACCCAATGTGGCTCCTTAGCTACTTCCTTAAAAGATGTAGGTTGACATGAAATTAAAGCAAAAAGGTTGTGCTTTTCAAAGTCATCCAACTGTTGATGGATTTGTCTCAAACTTCGAGTTCTCTGATTTTGAATTTTAGATGATCAGTCTCTGCTTCAAGTTGAGTTATCCTGAGAATTTTCAGATTGTCTTTCTACCTGCAATCTTGGAAGAGCAGGTTGAGGTATTGATTGTTTTGAATTTTCTGCGTTATCAGCACTAGGTAGCAGAGTATTTTGACTATCCATTTACTAATTTTCTGATTCATTCCAGAATTGATTTTCCAGAAATTTTATATCTCTGCTGAGAATTAGTTTCTTGGAGATTGGATTGTAAAGCCTGTAAGCTTTAGATGTTTCACTATATCCAGTGAAGATACATTTATCACTTATGTTATCAAGTTTCTTTCTTAATTTGAAAGGTATGTGAGCGTATGCTATGAATCTGAATGTCCTTAGATGCACAACATTTAGCTTTGTCCCACTCCATGCTTCTTGAGAGACTTTCATCTTTAGACTTGTGGTTGGAGATCTATTCAAGAGATAAGTTGAGCATGCTACTGCTTCAGCCCAAAAAATATTTGATAAACTTTTCTCTTTGAGAAGTGTTCTTGCCTTATTCATTATTGTCAAATTTTTCCTTTGAGCCACTCCATTCTATTGTGGAGTATACCTGGCTGTTGTTTGCATGAAAATGCCTTGTGATTTGCAGAAATTTGCAAATTCATTGGAGTTGTATTCTCCTCCTCCATCTAACCCGAGTGCTTTTATATATTTGCCACTCTGATTTTCAGTTTCTGCTTCTTTGAATTCCTTGAATTTTGCAAAATTTTCAGACTTGTGTCTAAGAAAATAGATCCATATTTTCCTGCTAAAGTCATCAATAAACGTTAGAAAATAAAATCTACCACCTATGGAATCTATTTGCATTGGTCTACATAGGTCAGTGTGAATAAGTCCAAGATGTTGTTTGGCTTGATTGGAAGACTGTGGAAAATTAGTTCTCTTATGTTTTTCAAGTATGCAAGACTCACATGGGGGAATTTGCTCTTTAAAGATAGGAAGACCTTTGACCATGGAGTGCTTCTGAAGAAGACTTAGACTCTGAAAGGGTAGATGTCGAAATCTTGTATGCCAAACCATAGTTTCATTCAGAGTTGATGCACTTTGTGCATATGGTTGAATCAAATTTGTAGTTCTAAGGGTAAGGGGAAACATCCTATTCTGAATCATGTGGATTTCAGAAATCAATTTTTTGTTGGGGGTGTTATCAAATATATTGCAAGATGCTCCCTCAAAGAGTACCTTATAGTCATGTTCAATGAGTTTTTCTACACTTAGCAGATTATGTTTCAGATCTGGAACATGATAAACATTGTTTATGTCCTTCTTTACATTTTGTTTAGTAAGAATATGAACAGTTTCTTTTCCTTGAACTTTGACTAAGGAATCATTTCCAAGTGTAATATAAGATAAGATTGAAGAATCAATGCATGAAAGTAATTCTTTGCTACCTATCACGTGATTGTTGCATCCACTATCCAACAACCAGAGATCTTTAGGTTGTTTTGTAGTCTTGTGGCATGAGAGAAACATATCTCCTGAGGTTTCTTCCGTATGATTTGACACATGTGCTCTGCCTGAGAGCTGATCTTCTTGCTTCTTCCTGCATTCAGATTCATAGTGCCCATACTTTTTGCAGTAATAGCATTGTATGTTTGATTTCTCAGTTGATCTTCTCCCTCTGCCTCTTTGAGGCTGGAAACTCTGATTCTGATTATGTTGTCTGTGTCCTTAGAAGTGTTGATTTGGGTGTCATTGTATGTTTCCTCCACTGGAATGAGGGTTACCTTGAATGCTCCCTCTTCCTTAGTGACATTTGCTTCATCCTCTACCACTCCCTTTGCTAAAGGAGAATTGTGTTTTGAAAGAGTTGGAGATTGACTCATCTCTAAGATGCGGTCTGGTCTCATGTGTCACCAGAGAACCAATTAGTTCATCTGTTGAAAAACATGACAGATCCTTGGATTCAAGGATTGTTGTAACGCATTGTAATGCATTGTAACACATTGTTGGATTCAAGGATTGTTGTTGCTACAATGCATTGATCAGTGATGGATTCGCTAGTCAATATGATTTGGTTCACGATTCCCATGACTCTGGTCATAAATTGATCCACATTTTCAGACTCTAGCATTCTTAGAGTCTCGAATTGCATCCTCAAGGTCTCTAGTTTAACTGTTTTGACCCTATCATTTCCTTGGTAGGCTGATTTAAGGATGTCCTAGGTGAAGTACCAGCACCTGTGATTTTTGAGAAAATCGAGTCATCCACAAAATTTTGAATCCAAAATTTAGCTTTATTTTCTCTGTTTCTCTAAGTTGGATGAGCAATTATCTGTTGGTTTGTCATGGCGGAAAGGTTTGCTAGATCTGGTTCCACATATCCAAGATCCACTAGATCCCAACACTCTTGTGCTTGCAAGAACGATCTCATCCGAAGAGACCAGAACTCATAGTTCTTTCCAAGAAGAATAGGACCCTGTGTTGGTCCTAAATTGCTAGATGTATCCATATGTAAAGAATTTAACAAAACACAAAAACAAATTGGAAAATTTTGTATTTACCTGTTTCCTGTGTGATTCAGGATTTCGTTAGACGAGTTCTCCAAACACTTGTCTCTCCAACTTTTGGTCATTGAAACACCGAAAAGAGCTTAACGGCCTTGAATTGGCCCTTAGTCTCCATTCAATGTGTCCACGCACCTAAGTGTTCAAGCGCTACCGGATTTTCATGAATCGGGGAATCACGATGCCTTCGTCGGTTCTTTGTCCCTCAATTTGTCGAAATCCGAAGTATCCTGGTGCTTATTCAAACGACTTTTTGGGATTTCACGTTTTGGGACTTTGGGAGTTTTTCTGGGATGATCATGGGTCCTTCGGACTCCGGGTGTGCGAAATGCCAAAAATCTCCCTTGGACAATCAACGGTCCAGATCCTCCGATGATCTGACGATCCAAATCCTTTCGGGATTTCATGAATCGTTATTTCGCGACTCTTGAACTCTCGTCGTGACGTTCTCCAAACTATGAACTCCAAAATGTCAAAATTTTTATGGCGCTTGGATCTGCTACCACCTGTCCTCTGAGATGGATGGTCCACATTCTTTCAGGATTTCGTGATTCGGGATTTCACGTATCGGGGTTTCGATTGCAGTCTCCTTTACTCATCCAACTCCTGATTCCCGATTTTGCGATAGAGTCAAATTGAAGACTCACGATCTTTCTCGATCCAACAGTCCAGAATGACTCGGGATTTCATGATTCGTGAATTCTCACGACAGTCTTCTGACCTTTACACCCTGTGAGTGAGTGAAATGCTGAGATCTAGCCACGTGTCCTCCTTGATGGATGGTCCGGATGATTTCAGGATTTCTCACTTCGCAAGTCAGCTTTTATTCTGTGTGCTCTAGAGGACTAAACCTCATGCACTTTCTCACGGATCCGATGGCTATCGTTCCTCTGCGCAAGATCTAACGACTGTAATTATTTTCCCTTTTCTGTGCTCTCCTCGTCACTTCTGAAATGGATTTTCGCCGAACACAAATTCGCAGGATGGATCTTACGACTGTGATGGCTGTTCTTTTCTCCTTGACATTATCTTTGCTGTCTTTACAAAGGGTTTCTCCTGCGGAAGAAAAATTCATGAATCTTTCAAATATTTGAAAGAATTTCACGAGTTCTTTGAAGCTTACTATTCTCTGTTGTAATCTTTGATATAGGAGAGATATTTCTGAAATTCTTTAAACGATTCTACCTTCTACAACAATCTTTCATGAATTTGAACAAATCACCTTGAATTCTTCAATTTTTCTTCCTTCTGAATCTTTTCTTCATGAAGCTTTGACAAATATTGAAATTGTCACGATTATTTAAAATTTCTCCTTTCTCCTGTTTCTGCTTCCTCGATCTTGTGAACGTATAGAGCTCTGCTTCCTCATGGGAGTTTCTTGCGACAATCTTTTGAGAGGATGATAGACAACTTTCCAAGCCTTGTGAAAACACTGTGTCCTGTGCTCTCGTGATCCGTGTAAGCTCTACGTTGTGAGGATCGTGTTGCTCTCCAGGCTGTGTGAAGAAGATTACTACTGCAGCTCTGATACCACGATAAATTGTGAAGCAAGAAATGTAGAGAGAAAAGAAAAGAGTAGAAAATAGTATTCAGTATATTAAGAATGTAAGGAGAAAGTACAATGAGAAGAGTTAATGAAGAAGTACTATGCAAAGGGAAATCGTTGAGCTAAATAGGCTCAAGCAAGTCAAGAAATGAAAGTACACCTAGCCAGGATAGCTAGTAGTGTACAGTCAACCTGTTGAGGTTACATTATATTTAATAGATTGTACAATTGTACTTGAAATTCGATAATTTTGTTGTTGGATACTCAGGAGGACATGTATCTGAATTACAAAAACTTTGTAGCCTTTGCATTTAAATTAATTAAAAAAGGTCTGTTAAAAAAATCATTAGACCTTCTTTCGAATTTAATTCTCTACTTATTAATATTTTGAAATTCTTTTATAATGATGGTAAATTTATTTTAATTAACATTAATTGAAATAATTAAAGTTAATAAATTTAATGTTAATGTTGGCTATCATGCAATTTATAATTAACATTGTAAATTGTTAAAAATAACTATTGATAATGATAAACATTATTGTTTTAGACTTCTTGGATATGATTTGTTTTTTAATAAGGGGAGCTTCAAAGAAGCAAGCCCCTTCCTTTAAGTAGTTTAGAGCATATAGCAACTTGAATAAAATTTCAAATTTCTTGTGAAAGGATATTTCTTAATACCACAGAAAGTTTTCTATAATAGCTTTACTATTGAACATAAATGTATGTAGGTAGTTGTTGGGCACGTCAAGTTGGATTGAGAATGCCCCTATTATGAAAGAGAAATAAAGGTTCCTAATTGTTTCTTAGGGTTTTAAAATAGCTTTAGTATTGGACATAAATGTATGTAGGTAGTAGTGTTTCTTGTTTTTTTGGTTTTGAGTGTTCCTACGAAGGGAATGAGTACTAAGGATCTGCTAACGATGCGGATTTTAATTTTCTTGGTTCTTCAATTGCTTCAGTGGAAGCTGACAGAAATAGTGAAGTAGGGCACTAAATTTGTATTATGTTTCCCCCCTTGACTTATGAAAATGGTCACGCTTTCACTGATTGAAATGCTGAAGAAGATCCTCTAAGTGTGTGCTCCTCCTATGAGGTCTTCATTGCCATTGTCATTCAGGATTCTGATTTGTTGTAATTCTACTCATCGGATGTATGAGGAAGTAGGGTCAATATATTTTCCACACCGGTGTGTGTATAAGTACATAGAAAAAACCTTAGCTGCGTGAGGTGGTTGATTGCTCCTTCGGATCTCACTGTCATTACTCATTCTTCGTCGTCGTATTCTCTTCTATGTTTTTCATTGGATACAAGGGTAGATCCATCAGGTGGAAGTGTTGTTATGCAAAGTGCTTGTAATGTTGACCCCAACAACACAAGAAGCACTTCTGAGGACAGACCCCACTGTCATTGCTCTCTATCCACCATCTTAGTATTCTGATTCGGTTGCAAATATATACTTTAGTGATGAAGGATCCCACCAATTTGTGATCTATCTCCAACGACTGGCCCTTGTAGTTGATTTCAAATAGAATAGTATGTGGACTTTGAAGATTTGGCTGATGTGCTAAGTATGGTACTGTCGGGGATCTGTCACAGGTGCTACCGAATAGCTCTACACTGCTTTCCCTAATATCCTTCTTTCTATTATATATGTTATTGTGCTAATCGTTTCCAAATTGATTTCCACTAATGATGATAGGGCTCTTATCCAGTGATGGCTATTATAATGGTGGATTATCATACTATTGTTTGCACTAACTTTGATGACCAAAATGTCAATTAACAATCAATTTGATTTCGTCGATCCGGTGAAGATGTGACAATTAATTGTTCTCAATGCTAAGCCCTCACTACCGTGACTTCTCCTAAAAAATATGACTTGTGGAAGGACAACTTGCTACCCTAACCTTGGGCCTACTTCCTTTCTCGGAACAACCTCATTGTTTTAACTCCACTTGCAATAGGCTAATCTTCTTGCACTCATCACAACTATGCGAACACTAGACATGGTTTTAGGGAAAAAGATAGCATTAAGGGAAAGATCATCAATGACACAATCAAACAGGTGAGCTCTTACCTTCATAATTTTCAAGTTATGAATATTGCAACAACATCCGTATATGAATACTTGTAGCAACATCTAGATATGCATGTAACATTGTCTATACATGCATGTGGCAACTTATGGGAGCAAACACAAGAGTGTAACAATTTTAATCTATTTATTAAAAATACTCATAAAAGAAAATGGTAATCGAGCGAGTAGGGTTGGAGCAAGCCACAAATTAACATTGCTCTTTATAGCAAGGGTTTTGTTATAGATCTTTGTTCCCTATAACACTGCCTGCAAAGTCTCAATCGATTCTCAGTCTTCCTCATTAGAGTATATGCTACTAAGGGTTTTCTGCTCTTGGACTTGGAGAGGTATTATTTCAGTCTCTATAGGAATTTCTACTTATTAAACCAAGCGGTAAACAACTGGAATTGTTTTCATCTTTGGAATAGGTTCTAAATCTGGAATTGTAAGAACTGAGTGCTCATATCCCACCACAAATCTTAGGCGGTACAATTTACGAGGATTAGGAATAATATTTGCAGTGAAGGCTAAATGTATTATACCTTTTTTACTTAACATCAAAGCCAGTAACTGGCCGAGTCTCAGTAGCAGCATAGACAAATAATTTGATAGCAGTGGTTCTAGTTTCTCTCAAAGGTAGACCCGAGAATGGATTAATTCTAGTCTTAGTCCCATGGACTTTGTATTTACCAAAAATTGCCTTCATCCATAAATTGAGTGATTTTGTATTCACAGGAAAACTACTTCTGATCAAGAAGCTCTATAGTTTATTGTTGGACAAGGAGTAACAAAACAACATTTTGGGAAATCTTTTGCAAGACATGGGTGATGCTGACAGAGCAACTGTTGGAGATGTTTTCAATGGAGCTCCAAGGTCACGTGTGAGGGCTCGTCCAGGTCAAGCTACTAATCCACACAACTAAGTTGAACATGTGAGAAAGTGCAAGTCGCAGCTGACATAAAAATGCATTCTGATTTGAGTATTCAATATCATATCACACGATATGACCTATGGCTCTTTATTTACGACCACCTAGCTCCATGACCCTCCTTCCCAGCTCCACAGCCCTCCTACCCTGCCAGATAGAAAAATATTATTTCGAGGGCTTGCAATGCACAATAAGTATACACAATTTCAATTAATTTCAATTCATTTATCACTTGCAATGCACACTTAGTATATGCAATTTCAGCTTGCTTGATTCTATGGATATCACCTAGAGCAACGATGGACTTGCGAGATCCAACAACCTGACCTGTTCGCCAACATGCCTGTAAGGAGGTATGAGGTATATAAGGTAAGGTTTGTATGTAAGGAGGTATATAAGGTAAGGTATGTATTCTTTAAAAGTATATGACAACACAGTTTGCATGGTCGAGTAGGTGGAAGCTCAACAACCTCGAGCTTAGGGAGTTGACAGTGAGCTACTGACAGGAAGTTCTTGTTGGACATGACATCCATATCCCAACATCCATATCATAATGCGAGTTGACAGAAAACCATATGGACAAAGGGAGTTGACAAAAAACCATATGAAGAATGGAAAAACCAAGAAAACATTTAATGCTATGAAGTAATGCTAAATTGATATCTAGCATTACTTGATATCCAACTACTAAATTATTAGTCAACCTATATTTTAAACTATGGTTTTGGTCGAATATATGGGCTTCTTCCTCGGGAAGAGGCCAAATAAAAACTCAAAGATCAAAACATAACATAAAAATGAATTTTTCCAGATAAAATGGTATGGATTTGTAAAAACTTTGGGTAAAATGTTTTTTTCATCGATCTTTGTGCACAGATAGGAAAATCGATTGCAATGACTCCTGATAGCCTGAAGGGCATGGACTAATAAGGTATAATTTGTTTTTAATAATGTTATCTCATATACACACAAGTTTGTGATTAAATATTATTTAGATTTTTTTAAATTTATTAGTAATTTTTAAATTTATATAAAATTTATTGTGAGTTAATAATTATTAATAAAGATAAGAATATTGGTTTTTATATATATTATTTAGATTTTTAAAATTTTAGTTATTATTATATTTTTAATTTTGTATAAAATTTACAATGATTTATGATATGATGATGTTGATATTGAGTTTATGAGTTGTATTTTTTGGTTAGTTTTTGTCCGAATATGGGGACATAAATCTGGAAGGAATCACAATTTTATGTTGTTTAAATTGTATTTTTGAATGCATACATGTATTTAGCATGTTGAAAAATTAGTGAGACACTAGGATTCGAGACACTAGGATTATAGAGATTTAGTCACTCAAATATGCAAACCCAACAACTTCTCACCTAATTTTAGGAAAAATTAAACATAAAATATCTCCAAAAAAAAAAAAGAATGTATATAATTATATATATAATTTACTCTTTTTTCAATATTAAATTGTAAAACATACTATATATAATAAAATTAATTTAAAATTAAATTTATTAAATTAATTTAGGAATAAATTAAAAATAGTATGTTTGAATATCATTTCTACATTGATATTTTCATCCGTAGCAATTTCTAGCAATCCCACATTATTGGAGTTGAATTACCAACAATTTTTAGTGATCCCCCGCCTGTTAGAGCAAGATTTGCCTCACCCTATGAAATATTGTAGAGAGGGCCTTATTCCATTTCCCCATGCACACTTACTTTCCCTGATTTATCAATCCAGAGACAAAAATAAATATTTTTCGACTTGTACGCACCTTGCAAGCTATACAACAATCGTATACACTGACTACTCCACTACAACCCACATACATCGAGATTTGTACCAAAAAATCAAAATTAAATGTTGGGTTTCCATGTCACGAAAGGAGATCTCTGATCCTTGGCCTTCCATATACTGGAAACGTTCTGACTCGACCCTTCATTTGCATTTTTAAGGTTATAAAGAAGCCAATTCCGAGCTATGGAAGAGAGGAGAAAATTCAACTTTGAGAGCAGAGTTACTCTGGAAGAATTATTTACTTCATATTGAGTCTGCATCCCTTTGTCTTTTAAGTCTGAACATAGTGTTCGACCCCCAATATCTTCCCCTATTGATGGAGAACCTCTTTGTCTCCCTTACATGAGCTTGCCTTTGGTGGAGGATCGAAGTGGTGCATGACCAGTTGGAAGGAACTCAATTTCTTGGTTCCAAACCGTGCCGACACGAAAGTTTATAATATTTTCACTTCTCTTAATCATTTATTAATAGAAATACTCCTTTCCCGTCTAATTGATATCATGCAAATCTATCAATTATTATCCATGGGCATGTTTATTTTGTATATTAATGGATTATGCTATCTAATGTGCTAACCTTTTATATTATCACTATATGCTTTCTCTGCTTGTTTGTTGAGAACTCGTTGCAGGCATAAAGCTTTGGGTTGAAGTGCTCAACAATGGACATTATCAAATGTTTGGATGAGGTAGGCCTCTTTCTTATCTCTCTCACACATTAATTTATATAGCATATGATGAAATTGAGTCGATTTATGCAATCATACCTATTTGTTGTGGTTAACCCTAGCCATAGAAAGATTTTCCTTGTAACATAATTGACGACCATACTAGGAAAAAATATTCTTTCTCAGGGTTCGAATTACTTTTCTCCTTAGATTACTCTCATTTCTATTGTGGTTCTTGTCGTATCATTGCTTTAAATCTATTGTTCACTATGGATCTAAGTTTTCATCCTTTCTCCCTTTCCTGAACTTGTTTCAAAGCATATACATGCCTTTTGCCTTGACAGTCTCGTATAAACGCAGGATATCTCACTGCAAGCTGCGTATATATGCTTTGCTTGCCCAAACAGTCGCGTACACCCTTTTTCCTTGCCTTTTTGTTTCCAGTCTCGTGTTTGTTGGGTGCGATTTGATGCTTGTTGAGCCTTTTTAGGTCCCTGTAGTGCCTGTTGAGTGCCTTTGGGATGACAGGAAACCCTCTTTTGGTTGAATTTTTGGGCGAAGTTTTTCTCTTCATATTTTCATTTTTATTGTCCTTGTACATTGGGTTGGGTGTTTCATTGCTTGATATACTTCTTGAGTTATCTCTTTTTTATCCATAGTAGGGATATATATCAAGTTACTTTTCAGTCCATGCATTTTCAGTTTCGATATATTGAAAATAAAAAAAAGATAGGCATTTTTCATTTCATGATATTTTTGTCTTTTGAGTTTTTATCATTATATTAGTGCATACAATGAAAGATTTCATTTTTAATTTTGAATTGCATAGTTGAATTTGAAAATTGCATTACTTTTAAGAGCATACCATACATTAAAAGTTAAAGTTAGGACTTTGCATTATTTTCATATTTACTTTTCTTGCAGAGTCATAACACCATGAGTTTTATCACCATACCTTTTTGAGTAATCACGGCCATAAAATCAATGTTGTAACTTAAAATTTATTAGTAGCAATTTTATTTTCTTGGGTGCACAAACTAGCCTAGGATTTAGTGGCTTGGAATAGGATTTTGTGAGTAAAATTCTCCAAGGCAATTAAATCAACATATGTGTATGAGTCAGGCAGTGGAGAAATCCATTTTATAATTGGTAATATCAAGAGGCTCTGCTCACATCATATTTAATCACCAGGTCATGTGAAGTCGATTGAAGGGATATCCCCCGATACCTTCCTAGTGTCAGAGATATTTCTGGGAATCTTGTTAGTTCCTTTACCTCTATGAGAGGCGGTGATTTCAAGGTTTCGGGCTTTTCTACCCTGCCCATACGACGGACCTGACGTACGACTGCTCTCATGTGCATCGGTTATACAGTGGTTTATTAGTTGCTTGACTTAGGTGTCTCATAGGTTACTTCCAGGGGTTATTTTGCAGGTACCCTGGGTTAGATAAGGGTCGGACAACACATAACCTTTATGGAGTATTACCTTTCCGATGGGATCCAAACGACTGGTTGTTAAGACCATGTGGGCCCTTATAACTGATTATGTTACCTTCGATCTTTAGCAGGGAGTCTCAGGCCCCTCTTGGGTGAGAAATACCTTCTTTAAGGAGAGAGGCCACTCAACCACTTTACCCTATTTGCATGCATATTGGTCATTTGACTTTTGGTGTGATATTTTCTTACAAGTTGGCCTTAGGATATATTTTTTATCTTTAGAGTCTTAAGTCATCATGGAGTTGGACCAGTCTCCCCGCTGGTCTTGTCGCTTGTTATAGTTACCACCAGATTTCATGTCCCTGCCTTCTAAAAGGTGTAGAGTCATTATACGTGGTAAAATCCACCATTCACAATTGTGATTCTACAATGATGAGTAATGAACCTGGTCTTCAGAATTCTGCGAGCCCTTCGAGTCTCATACCCACTATAGTTAATGGCACCCCTTCAACTCCTGCAACCTCTATGGTCATATTGCTAGAGGTACCTATCATTACTATGGCCCGACCTATAGTTAATGCTCACACTACCACTTCGAACCCCTTTGGGTATCTTGGCCACTCACCAAGCTACAATGTTCAGTTCATCCCTATGGATTCTAGTCCATTTCCTTATGGTATGCCTAACTTCACATTGTAGTTTTCAAAGTCCATCCCAACTGTTGGCCCTAATACTAGCATTGGGCTTGGGGGAAATACACCTCCCTACACTCCTTTTTCATTTGGTAAATATCAAATCCCTCAAACGACTCCTAATATGGGAGGTATGCCCGCTTTTAACCCTGGGTCCAATCCTCTTACTTCTGAGTGGAATAGTCAACCTGACGAACAAGCTTCAACTCAAATTTCATCCTACAATCCTACCCCCTCGGCACAAATTATGACCAATACTTTTGGCATGACGAATCCAGCTCTATCCTCTGATTTCCAACCCAGAGTAGGTCAGTTTCACACTTTGGGAAACCACCAACCTAAATCTAATCCGACTGGGGGCAATTTCTATAATCCTCAACAAAACATTCCAACTGGAATGATGCCCAACCAATATTATATGAATCATCCTAGAGGAGGGCATTATAATGCCGGACAGGGCCATGGTGTTTACCATAACCATGGATGGCCTACAAATCCGCAAGCACAATCTTTCCCGGGAGGTTGGGGCTAGATGTCACAACCCTATCTCCCTTTTCTCGCCATGCTTAATCTATCATATTTGGCTAAGTTAATGAATGAACCTGTGAGTCATGATCCTACATTTCCCCTGGTTTCCACCAAACTTCCTTTGGACATCCCGAAGTTCGAGGGTTAGAATGGAGAGGATCCTGGTGATCACGTCACTACCTTTCACCTTTGGTGCTCATCAAACTCCCTTAATGACGATTCTATTTGTTTGATATTATTTCAACGCACCCTTATCAAAATTGATATGGATTGGTATATTGAGATAGCTAAGGGGGAAAATGGGACTTTGAGTCAGTTGGTGATGGTATTTCTTAACCACTTCTAGTTTTCCATTTTTTATGATGCTTGTTTAAAATTGATGCAACTTTATGCCAAGATACTGCTAGTCATATCTTGGACCATATCCAGGAGTGGCATACATGAAAGAGGTTGATTAAGACCCCTATACCCTTGACCTTTCTTTTAGAATGGTTTCTTAAGTATTTTCACACTCCTATCTCGAAGGACGTTGCTACTTACGGGGTTACCACTGAGAAAGAAGCTATCTTTAAGGCCCAACAATTAGATTTGATATATGCTCAGTTAAGGACAATAATGATAATATGGGTAGTAATGTTAGAGAGGGAAAACAAGAAAAAATGTAAGGTGAAGTTTCCCTATGAGCTTTACACAGATGATCACCTTACCCATTTGTTCCCCAAACTGGCAGAAGTTGCGAGCCTTTTAGTTCAATCGCCTGTCGTGTTGACTAATACATTCCCACATAATAAACACTTAGCCTTGAGCTCCTCAAATTCCGAAAATAAGGCTGGTGGAGGTCAAAACCAACAGTTGCAAGATGGAGACCATTTATGTATCAATATGGTCGATGCGAAAATTGATGTAGCCACTCAATCTAGAGACTATAGTTCTAAACAAGCTAGTCCTTGTATAGAATCTCCTCCTCCTCCAGAGATGACCTTATAGATTGAGAAACCAGACCCACCACCTCATATTTTGAAAGGGGTACTCAAGTGATCTAGCTGCCCATAAGTACTCTATTGTTGAGGACCTGGGCCAAACCCCTTGTGCGATGCTAGCTTTGGAGTTACTCCATATGTGTCCTTCACAGAGGAATGCCTTACTCTCTACTCTAGGAGCTCTAGAACCCAACGGCTCAACGATGATCAAATTTTACATCACAGACGTTAAGCCTCACTTTCCTTACCATGTGGCTTTCCAATACCATGTGGAGTATTCAAAGTATACCATCAAACATGCGATTGTTGATGAAGGCACTGCTATGTGTGTGATGTCCGTGGTTTGTTGGAAAGATCTCAGTTCTCCAAGCCTTTCCAATTCATTGAAAATTTTGACTGATTTCGACGGTCATTCCTTCCGCCCTCACGATATTATCCCTGCCTTTTCGTTCCAGTTAGGGGGGAATATAGTAGAGGTAGAAGTAGAGGTAGTTGATTCACCTCTTGATTATAACCTACTACTAGGTCACAATTGGACTTATGCTATGATCATCGTCATGTCGTCCATCTTCTGTACTCTTTGTTTTCCTCATGAAGGGAATATTGTGATGATCAATTAGTTATCCTTTGCATACTCTAGTCCTAATTCATCTCTTGGACCATCGATCCGTGTGATTGACAATTCTCAGCTGGCAACTGATAATATCGATGTCAGAGTGTATTCTTCCCTTATGGGAACTTTTGACTTCTCGACACCGAACCATCACATTTATGACATGTCCAGTAGGCTCGTCTCGATTGGGAGGTCCATTCCTTTCCGTATGTCTTATTTGAATGATCCATGGACCATACCTTCCCCGACTTCATTTTGCAAAGGTCAGTCCCATGCTGGGATGGCCATGCCACTATTGGCAACAAAGATTGTGTATCAAGATGCTCTTCTGCCGATCCCGATCATATTCCCTCACTGACAGATGAGGAGGATCTCGTGTCTAGGCCCATGTGAGCCACCTAGTTGTCTTTTTCACATGATTGCATCGATGGGAATTTTCCTTTAGACAAATTCATCATCAAATCCATGAATGGTTGCAACAAACCTTGGGATGATATGCATCACCGATCTTATTTTCTCCCAGAGCTTGAAATAATGGAACAAGACAAATTTCGATCTATTTTGAGTGAGATAGTCAGTCATTCCATAGTTCCACTTGATACGCATGACATTTATGCCTAAGGAAACATGGTGAGTATCTATCCTACCATCCAAATCAACATCTCTCATACACTTGGCAGGGTTGAAAATGTAAATATCGGTGCAGATTATTAGCCATAAGAAATCTTGATCTACACCAAGCTCTTCAAGGAATTCCAAGATGTTTTTGCTTGGTCCTATGAAGAGATGTCAGGGATCGACTCTAGTATTGTCAAACATGAGATTAAAACTTATCTAGATTCCAAGCCTATTCGGCAACGTATTAGAGCTATCAACCCTCGAAAGGCCCCTACTATAAAGGCAAAGGTGGAGAGGCTTCTTGATATGAAAATGGAATGTACTTGTTTAAGGGTGCAAGGTATCCATTTCCCATAATTTCAAATGTGAGCTATACACTCCAAGTGACCTCTGAAAATGTGAAAACTTCTTATTTCTTATACAGAGATAGACTGTAGGGGCATTCACCAGACATGTCACCTCTAAAGAGAGGATGAGTTCCAGAGGCTACCTGTCCCTCTACCAGCTCTTCCTAAAGAAATAACGAAGTAAACACTTAGAAGTCTTTGACATACACCTACTTGAAGCTTGATGTCTTGTGGAATAAGACAAATAACTTTCTGCAGCTGAATAGATGATTATGTGTGTATGCAAGTTATGTATATTTGTTGTTTAACACTTTATATCAGTTTTGTTTAGCATATCATCTTCATAAAATAAAGACATCAAAATGATAAAGCAGTTCAGCCCCTCTGGGCTACATCTGTTGGACCAAACCTCCCAAACTAGGCTTGTCCTTTTGTATTAAAAATTCTACAAAGGCTAATACAAGAATATGAGTGTCTCGAAAGACAGATCTGACTGAAAATACAGAATCGGAAGATAGGAATTAGCTAAACCTACTCTTTCCCAAACACTAAACAGTGAAATTGTACCTTATACAGTACTTTCCACAATTGGCCCTAGTGGCCCTTTAATCTTGCATGGAGAATTTAGAGGTGAAGATGACCTCAATTGGTTCTGAAACCTCTTCCATCAGACTCAAAAGGTCGAAAATAGCAGACATAGGCTTTTGAATCACCAAAAATGGATGAACATAGCCCCCAAACAGCTCAAGCACTGAAATGGCCCTGGTGGCCCTGAAAGCTTCCCTGAAGCTAAACCATGAGAAGAATGTCTCAACAAGAAAAACGAGCTGTAGAAATGGATTCAGAAAAATGAAAAAATTCAGGAATGACATTCGTTCCACATTCACTGGCTGCACAATTCCCAATGCAACTCCCAAACTGATTTGGCCCTAGTGGCTCCTGGAACTTCCACGAAGACAAATCACCTACAAATGACCTCAGATGGCTGTGAAACCTGTGCCAATGGCTTCATAAGGTCAAAGATACCCAAAATCAAAAACAAATTCATCCAAAAAGGACTTTCCTAGCCAAAGTTATGGCTCATTAAAGTTTTTCCAGTCTGCCCTAGAAAAACTCCAGATAAAACTGGCTAACTGCCAGATAACCCCGACAAATAGGCAATTCCGCGATTTTTGGAGCACTCCGCCAAAAATCCGCCAACTTGACTGTCAGTTAACGGCTAGTAAATCCCGCAAGGTGACCGGAAATCTCAGGCTGGTGGTTTGCATTGGAGTTCGTGCCAACGGTTAAGGGTTTAAGCCCACGGTTTTGGGCATGTTGATCACATAGACGTATATAACCGTGGGTTCAACCCCACTTTAAAACGCGTGCCCATTGCTTTAATACATGCATTCATATCAATGCAATAGAACCGTGGGTCGGGGCTAAGCGCTGGCCCGACCACCCCACCAAACTAAACCAAATGTTAAATTAAATATATACCAATGCGTATACATTACAAGAATTAATGTATGGTCTAATGGCTGGCAAACTTTGTTAAAATGTTTGTATGGTGGAGAGGTCCGGGGGTCGAACCCCACGGTCTCCTTCCAAATTATAATTAACCACACAAACACTAACAGCCAATAAATGGGTGCCACGTGGCAGCCCTTCATTGGGCCACGTGGCACCCTTCCATTCGTCCAAGAAGATGCCACGTGTCACAATGTGACTTGCCAACTGCCAACCAATAAAAATGTGCCACGTCACCTGCCACGTTAGCAGGCACCTATTTAGCTGCCACATCATCGTACCATTTTTCCATGTCACTGCCACGTGTGAGTCGTACGGACTGTACGGACAGGTACAATCAACATCCATTTTTTACTGTTTGGCGATTCGGACAGATCGCGATATCTCTCGCTCCCGACATCCATTTGAGATGAAACGAATTGCGTTGGGTTCGTGACGACGAGGGATACAAACCCATTTGTTTTGAGACAATTCCGAGAACCTTGATTTTTGAGGTAAAATTTGACCCCTGGTCCAGATTTTGATCACTTCTTAATGTTGGCTTCATCTACATGGTTCCCTTGACTGAATGGGTATCAAATGTCATTCCTATAAATAAGAAGCAAGGAACCATTCATGTATGTATGTATTTCCATGACGTGAACAAGGCTCATCCAAAATACAACTTTCCCACACCTTTCATCGATCAGATTCTTGACGAGTGTGTGGGAAGTGAGGCATTTTATTTTATGGACGGATTTTTAGGGTATAATAAAATTCAAATAAAACTCGTGGATCAACACAAGACAAAATTTATTTTCCCTTGGGGTGCCTTTGCATACCGAAAGATGTCTTTCATCCTTAAAAATGCCGAAGCAACTTTTCATCGGGCCATGACTTTCTCTTTTCATGATATTAAGCACATAGTCAAAGCTTACCTTGGTTATCTTGCTGATCACTCTTGTAAAAGAGAGGATCACATTATTCACCTTCAGCTTGTTTTTGAAATATGTCGTTACTATAGAATCCAGTTCAACCCTCACAAATGCATCTTTTGCGTTAAGTTTGGTCATCTTTTAGTTTTTCTAGTTTCTGATATTGGGATCATGATGGATCCACTTAAGGTTGAGGCAATGCTTCGGTTTCCTCCCTCGCGCATGATTAGATAACTTCAGGGTTTATGGGGGAAAGCTAAGTTTATTCATAGGTTTATAGTGAACTATGCCACTATCACTAAAGGTTTCATGCGTCTGTTGAAGGAGGACACCCCTTTCATCTAGGATGAGTGAGCCTATGATTCCTTCGATGCTTTGAAGAAATATTTGGTGTTGACACCTCTACTGAAGCCTCTCGTCTAAAGTAGATATTACTTGCTTTATATCGTTGCGTCCAAGGATACGATTGGTATGGTTATGTTTCAGGAGGATGATGATCTCCATGAGCATGTCATTTACTATCTTAGTTGAACTTTGCTTGGTCTTGAACTTAATTATACTCATGTTGAAAATCTAGCTTTGGCTGCCATTCACAAAGTCCAGCATTTGCATCACTATATATTACTTTGTAAGACTATGGTGGTTCCTGATGTCAATCCATTTCAATAATTCCTTACCCAATGTATCATAGGGGGGAAATATAATAAATGGATTCTCATTTTAAAAGAGTTCAATCTCGATTTTGCTTATGCGAAATCCATGAAATCCCTAGTCTTTGCGGATTTAATATCCGATATTCTATGATTAGATGAAGATGTCATCCATGTTGATTTGTTTGCAGATGAACACATTTTTCTTTTCTTGTCGTTTGACCCCTAGTATAGAGACATTGTTCTCTATATTAATAACTTAAAGTTCCCTCAACATCTCTCACGAGATGACCGACGACGTATAAGGTACCAAGCTAAGAAACATACTATCATCGGTGACACTTTGTATCACCGAGGAATAGTCGATACCTTGTGTCATTGTTTAACTCATGGAGAAGCTAAGTCTGTTTTGAATGATTTCCACAGTGGGGATTGTGGTGGTCATCTATTCGGGATTGCGAAAACCCAAAATAAATTGCGAGTCGATTATTTTTGGCCTACTATCTTTAAGGATTATATCAAAGAAGTTAAGAAGTGTCACCCCTTCTAGGTGTTCACTCGAAAAATGTTCTCACATCCAACCCCTCTTCATCCATTCATAACTGTCAGTCCCTTCACCAAGTGGGGGGTGGGCTTCATCGATGTCAACCCAACTTCGGATTGGGGGAATAAACACATTATCATGGTCGTAGACTAATTTACTAAGTGGGTCGAGGCCATGCCTACAATTAAATTTGATGGGAAGACTGCAGCCTTCCTCATATTCAATCAGATTATCTCTCGGTTCAGTATCTCGAGTGAGATTATCATTGACCATGGAAATCACTTTCAGAATGAGATGATGGAAGAAGTAGCAGCTAAGCTGGGGTTTAAACATGGTAATTATTCTCCTTATTATCCCTAGGAAAATGGGCAAGTGGAGGTTGTCAACAAGTCTCTCAAGACAATTTTGCAAAAAACTGTCAGTTAGAGTAAATCCAACTGACACATCATGTTATATCCTGCACTCTGGGCATACCGAACCTCAGTCAAGACTGCCACTAGATTTTCCCCTTTTCAATTACTACACAGTGTGGAGTCGATTTTACCTATTGAATGTGAAATCCCTTCTCTTAAATTGGCATTCGTGCTCCTACCCAACACTTCCGATCTCGAGTGACACCTTATACACCTAGAGAGTCTCTATGAGTAGCATTGAGATGCCTCTACGACTACCGAGGAGAACAAACAACATGTCAACGTCTAGTACAATAAGTCTATCTGTCCTCGGTTGTACGATGAGGGTGACTTGGTCCTCTTGTATGATCAAGACAAAGAACCACTAGGGGAATTCAAGTTTAAATCCATGTGGCATGGTCCTTATATCATTCGACGTGTTCTAGAAAAATGATCCTATGGGTTAGAATATTATGAAGGGAATAAGTTGGTTGAGCCCAAAAATGGGCTCTACTTGAAATGATATTATGCTTGAGCCCTAGGCTTGGGAAAAACTCTTTGTATACCATTGTAATTTAGTGTATATATCTCTTTTCGTTTTCATCTTCAGGTTTCTTATCGAGTTTTCACTTGGTTGACAGATGTCAATGGAGTCGTCAGTCTACTTAGGATTCACAGATGGGGCCAGACGTCATACACATAACTTGTCTTCCACCGCTTGGGTGGTTTACTCACCCGAGGGTTTACTGGTGTCTTCAAGAGGCATGTTCCTAGGGCCATCCACAAATAACGTGGCTAAATATAGTGTCATTATATAAGTTTTACGTGATGCTATCTCACATGGCATTCATTCATTGGAAGTTCGCATGGATGCCCAATTAGTAGTACGTCATTTGAAAGGTCGTTACTGCGTGCGTGATCCTACTTTACTCCGACGATTCCTACGAGTATGTATTTTAGAAAAACAATTTTATTTTATTACATATTATCATATTCCTAGGAGTTCTAATCATGTATATGATTCTTATGCTAATTTTGTTTTAGATTGGAATTTGTCAAATAATTAAAAGCGAAGAAAACTATCTAATCAATGTACACATTGTAAAATATAAGTAAAGCCTTAGATCCTTTTTTACATATTTCAAAAAATATGGTCTTTATAGTACAAAATGGGGCTAACACCATCAATATACATATACAATTAGTATTATAATATCCCATGACATCTATGCATGTGGTGCCAGATGTCTATCATGGTAGAAAATCAAAACATTTGTGAGATGCCGAAAGAGTCGTACCCATGCCTTGGGTACACCAACCACCTTTTGCTGCATGGATTCAGGAAGACCCTCTACCTGTACCATGGGTATCCTGTGAGTCAAACACAACAGGTTTCCCTGCACGTTTTGTAGCACCCTCTCGTCTTCTCCTCCTGCCACTTCGTCTGCCGTGTTCCTCTGTCGATGTTGATGGAAACCCTCTGGCCTTCGTAGACCCACGTCTGCAACACACAAAATCTAGTGAGTACTTAAGCACCATCCAAAAATATTTTTCTCCTAATTATACAAAAATAAAAAAATTAAATATGTAAAAACATTTTTGACATACCTATGTCACCATAAGAGGCCCCTGGTTGAAGTGGCATGTCTGGATCTCCTCTAAAGTCAATCTTCTCGTAGGCATAATCATCCAGAGTGATGACCTGTTGCCACCACCAATAGAAAAAGTCCTCTTTGTAGGGTGTCGACACCCTACTTCCTCCCTTCCGCCTCATCACCTTAGTCCACCATGCCATGGCTGGTTCACGAGGTCCTATAGGGAGAATCTCAATTATAGGTCCCAAACTTGGAACCCGCTTGAAAAAGAAACTGCACAAGATGGAGACAAACCCGAGATTTCTTTTACCCCCTTGTTTACACTCTGTCAACTGGCTCTTCATATTGGCCAGTAGTGAGGTACACCATTCATACACCATACGTCTCACACACTACACTTTGTTAGCACTAGGAATCACCTTCATATTGCATGGAAGACAAGCCTAGTACCCATCAGGTTATATGTAAATGCAAAAGTGTTTTTAAGAGGTCAAATGAATAAGAATCAATATGATAATGTTATAACTCAGAAATCTAGGATAGAATGCACAAGCAATTCATCCCTTGACTAACTTCAATCAGTAAGTGAGAGTAAATGTGAACAGAGGGAAGACTTCTGTGAGAGGAATGTAGAGGTTGTTGTAAACATCAGGTTTGTAGACAACCTAAGGAAGAAAAACTCTTAACACAATATCTTCTTTAGTTCAAAGTTTAAGGACACTAAAGAAACATCATAATAATATTATAATCAAACATACATCATAATATCACCACAACGATTCATGTGAATCATTCAAAGCATGAACACTTTATCATCAGAAGAAAATAAGTTGGAATAAGAAGCTGATTTCTATTAACCAAGATGTCTCAAATCAAGTACATAACTAGTTCACAGTAACTTCATCAAAATATTACAGTATAAGGGATCCTATCTCAAGCCTTCTAACCTACTGAATCATTTCATCTATCTATTTATAACAAAACAGGAGGCAACAACTGGAGGTGTGAGTTGGCCTTCTTCCCATGAAAATCTCTAAGAAGTTATTCCCTCTAACAACTTTACTAACAACTTATGCTATAAAATGGGAAAATGTTGGTCATTGATCCAACCAATGTTTGAACTGACTTGATCTCCCTTTGATTCACAACTCTTTGCTTGCCAAGTGTCCTTCAAGGGCATGTATCTGTCATCATGCTACCAGGTGTTGTCTCTACAATCTTCCACCTCATCAGCCATTCATATAGATGCTAGCTCGACTGTCCTTGATTCTTGGTATCTGTTGGTAGCATCATTTCGTAGTGCTCTAAGTAGTGCACATGGTAGTGCCTTTACTAAATTTCCTTTGATTCTGTAGTGCAACCTCAAAAATAGGCAAGTTGAAAAGGTAGCACCAAGCCTGTGTATCTTCTGTGTAAAAATCGGTCTCTGCCAGAATTTTGGTAGCGCCATCCTAGTGTGTCTGCATGCAATTTGGTAGCAACCCTAAGAAGTTAATAGTGCCATTGCTACATCATTCTTAGGAAATTAGGTAGCATTATATAAAACATACTGATAGAAATTTGAAAATTAGACGATTTCATAGTGCTAAAGCACTACAGAATGTCTGCGCTATTAGTGTCAAAAAATATTAACTCTTTCCAGATCACCAAAAATCTGAATAGTATGCATTTAGAATCCGGTAGGTGGGATATGTAGTGTTTCATCGATAGATTATGTTTTCAAAAAGGGTCCATATTCAAAAATAGAGCTCACCTTTTACTAGTACTTCATTAACTTGACATCCCTTCTTGTAGAAGGAGGACTTCCCTTTGACAGAACAAGCTTTTTCCCTTTAGTAGTGGCATGCTTCTTCACTGGAGATATGCTCTCCTTGGCTATTGGTTTCTCCTTTTCAATAGTAGCCTCAACCAATACATGCAATTTCCTTTGAGTTGTTTCATCTCGAAAAAGTTGAAACTCTTCTTTGAGCTTTTTGTTCTGAGACTAAAAGTCTTTGTTTTGCTTATAAAAGTTTTTGAGCTGTCTATGGAGAGGTTGGGCCTTTCTTGCTACAAACCTTGCTAGATCAAGAGTGTGGTTGTAGCCATCCATGAATTTTTTCATATTAACCCTGTCAGACATGACTTATTCTTTCAAATGAGCCACCTCCTTCCTAGCATCCCTAAGTTTCCTGATTAATCTTTTGAACGTCTTCCTTCCAGTGGGAGTAGTGATGTGAACAATCTCAATAGGATTTTTCATGGTTTCCTCTTCCTGCTACATAGGAATTACTTTGTCTATCTAAAAAGGATTCCTGATGCCTTTTCCTTTACCTTTCTTCGTCTGTACAGGGATTTATTCTTTCTTTTCCACAAGCTTTCCAATGCCTAGGCCCTTATCTTTCTTCTTATGTAGGAAAGATACTTTTGGTAGAGCCCATTCTTCAACAACCTCTTTAGGAGTTGATGATACTGTGAAAGGCCTTCTGACCTTGATGATAGTTGCTGAGGGATATGAGGAGAAGTGTAGCTTCTTCCCTTTCTTTGGTTTAGTTTTAGTAGAAGAAGGGGCTTCTTCTAACTCTGGTGGAGGAGTGTAACACCCTGTTTCCCCCAAATTTGTAATTAATCCTAATACAGGAATTACCATGCTAAAGCATGATGAAAATGTAAGTAACATTATGAATTTATATTACAGAACTACTGAGAGGGGATGGGCAGAAAAAGAGACCATGATGGTGGTGGAAGGCACCTAAAAAGGTGGCGTTAACTTCCACCGAGAATAAAAATACCGTATTTGGACTCCACTGGCCCAGAGAACCAAAAGTGGCTCGCTGGCCCTGAAAATTAATCGCTCGTAGACTGGTAGGCGGATGGCTTGATGAAGGATGGGATGGTGAACCACCCATCCGTAGAGCCCTCAGGCCTGATCAGTGCGAGGGAAATCGCGCCACACGCAACCTCGCGAGAGGATAAGGCGTATGGCAGAGGCGATTGAGAGGGAGACGCGAGGGGAACTCTGGCAATTTTATACGCAGAGTGAGTGATCGCAGGAGGAAGGATTGCAACCTTCGCTCCTGGGCACTGGAAGATAGAGAGACGCAGGTCTCAGGACATCGTGGTCTCAGCTTAGGGGTGGCTAGTGGTAAATCCAGTAGGAGTCACTACGCCTACGATTGGGTGGAAACGAGCACCCCTCTCAGCAGTTGCTTCCATTGCTGAAGTTATTTTGATAAGTATTTTTCTTATATTGCGTTTTGACATTTATATGTTGTCACATATGTTGATAGACTTGTATAATTGTAATTATCTCCTGTGTAAGAATATATGTGCAGTAATTGATAATGAGGAGTAGTTATTGGCTCATAGAGCTGTGAAATTGTAAATGGTTTCAGCATGTGAATGTCCGCGTAGTGCTTGATACGAATGAGTTGATATATGCTTAACACAGAGGAAACCGTGCTCGACTTATGTTGATAGATGAATCTAATCATGCCCAACCATTCTCGGGAAGTTGTCTTCCTTTACCTGCTTCTGGGAATGCCCCGGTAGGAATCTCTTCACAGAGATTTCCCCCTTGGAAAGGTTCACCAAGGACCTAGAATAAGGACTCGAACGCACAGGCCTTATTAACCCTGTACAAGGAGAAACAATCCTGTTAAGGTTCCAGGATAGTAATGTTGTGAGATGAAGTAAGTCGATGGATGAGATCTCGTCGGAGGACCCATAGTCATTCACGACCATTAGATTGATGGGAGTAACGAAGGCGTTACATACCTTGACCCTTTTTCCTCTATCATCGTGAGCAACGTGAAATTGGGTGCGTAAACCCCAAGACCCAAAGGAACGAATTTAGGCCGTTAGATATCGGTCCAATTACCCGTCAGTCGTTGGATCTAGAGAAGATGCACCGGATTTAAAACCTAGTGTGCAGAGAACGGATCCTAGCCGTTGATGCCGGTAGGACACGTGTCCACGTTTGGGAGGCGTCGGGATTTTTACTATCGGAGATTTGGGGAGTATAAAACCATTACATATTGGAATCACGATACGCGATTTCTCGATCAGATCTGAACCGTCCATTGTTCGAGGACGCCTGTCAGAGGATCCCGTAGAGTCATGGATCGGGAAATCGGAGTTCTCGAGGCCATGAGAACCAGGACATCATAAGTCCCGAAACCCCGAGAATCAATCCGGACCGTCCATCTGCGAGGACAGGTGGCAAAGGATCGTGCGCCGTCGGCGTTTTGTTTATCGGAGTTTTCGATGGTAAGGAAATTGTGTAACAGGATATCGCGATCCGTGATCTCCCGATAGGATCTGAACCGTCCAAACAGCAGGGACACGTGGCGAGAGATCCCAGAAAGTCGGAGTTCGGAAAATCGAGAATCGGTGTATCAGGGATTTCAAGGACATGAAACCCTTACATAACAAAACCGCGATATGCGAAATCCCGATATCATCATGAGCCGTCGATACCATGGAAACGTGGAAAAGGATCCCTAAGAGTCAGAGATCGGGAATTGGGGTTCCCGGAGACAAGAGATTTGTGCACAAGGAAATCGCGATACGCGATTCTCCGATACAATCAGGACCGTCCATCATTTGAGGCACGCGTGTCAGTGGATCTAACATAGTCGGGGTTCGGCATATCGGGGTTTATGAATGCAAGGAACTCTTGCCATACGGAATCGAGAACCGTGAAACCCCTATGAGTGGGAGCCAGCTGTCAAACCCACTAGCGGAGGAGGACGGAGCTGTAGGAAGGATGCGTGTCAAGCACCCGGAGAGAATCGGGAATCGGGATACTGCGGGTCCTGTGGACGTGGGTCTTGTGATATGGGAAACCCGGTAGCCCCGATGGGGAAAAGGTAGTGATCACGGAGTTGGTCATGTTGACCAGGGGCTAAACCAGTGGGGCTAGCGTGATCAGAAAGGCGTGTTGCGAATCGGGAATTCGCAATTCCCGTGGACATGTGTTTTGCGTCATTACAAATGTCGTAGCCCCGAGGGGAGGTTATACGGTGGTGGTCTTATGGTAAGTGGTCACATAGACTACTATATAGCATAGAGGGATAATGCGTTAGGAGCATATCGTGGATCAAAGAACTGCGAGTTCTGAGAACTCGTGAATTACGACAACGGAAATACCGAAACTTCGATAGGAGTAGCCCGTACAGAAGGTAAGACCATGGTCGTAAAGGTAGTAAACCACAGGATTGGCCTGGGGACTTAATGCGTAAGGAGCGCATCGGGATTCGGAGGATCGCGAGTCATGGGGGTGAATGAGTTTTGACATTAGAAACCCTGAATCCTGATAGTGAACAAGGGATTGGCATTTCGCTAAGGTAGGTTTGTGGGAAATTAACCCAAAAATTTTAAATTATGATAGTGGATATGTTACAAAGTGGTATCATAGCATGGTTACAACACTTGGCCTACTTGGGCTCAGGCACGAGCCGCGTTAGAAGATACGGTTATCTGTGTTTCTCTTTAAGGAGAAGGACTGCAGAATGACACTACAATTTGGAAACTTCTATAACCCCTCTGTTAAAATGTCAACCACTCTTATAGGAGTAGGGATGCACTG
>JZKD02S0845553.1:0-14312 GCA_000966675.3 Picea glauca | reverse complement strand
TCCAAAACCCTGCACACTCAATAAAACTGAGTCAATAGCACCTGTCTACATCAAATAGTAAAACACCATGTTGTTTATCATAACACATCATAATCAAGTATAAATGTTTTAACATAAAAAAAGTCCAGATCACTTGCGAGCAAGTGTCCTCCAATAATAAGTTTTCTCAGTGTGCCAGAGCGGGATGTTACAGAGTCATGAATGGGGGTCTTCCCACTTTTTCCCACCCTGATATACCCATGAAATCTTGCATGTTAATTTTTGGTATATTAACAAAAGTTATGAGTAGAGGAATATTACAAAAAAAATAGGTCACAACCAATCTAGACACCAAATTGGTGTATGGGACCCCTTGTTTGTGGGTGTCAGTGTCAAAGTTTTCATAGAGATATGCAACAAATTGGGTGCATGTAATATACTCATGTCATGAATTTGTATGCCATTGCCACAATTTTCAGCGTTCAGGATCCATATAAAGAACAACATAATGAAGTTTTTCCATCTCATCGATAATGCCATGTAGAGAGAATAATGCTTCATTTGAGTGACCCAACCCGCTGGGTTAGAGACACCAAATTTATTGACCTCAACTTGGGGAGGAAGAGGGTCATGATGAAAGGATTTGGATTAAAAAAACATATAATGGGGGAAACAAATACCATCTAAGTGGGATGGGTCGATCAAGAAGGAAGCACCCTAGGGCGTTTCACCAACTTGTTGACAATAGAGTAAAGGGTAGAAAATTGTCACAAGAATTTGGCCTCCATGGCATCAAATTGTTGTTGAACATGGGTCTCTAATTTTTCAATTTTAGAATTGGCGGGAGCAATCTGAGAAGTCACTTGGTTGATGGACTCCTTGGTCTGAGTGATGGAATCTTGAAGGTCTTGGTTGCGAGTGGTGGCCATTTGGATATGAGGGATGCTTGTAAGGGAAAGGGGATGGGTGGAACCACATAAAAGAAGGATTTATAAGTGATATCTACCACAACAGGACAAAAAGGGGAATATAATTAAAGAGGTGGCAAATAGGGGTATCGGGAAAAGGGTACGAGTCCACTAAAAAATAAAGTATTGAAAATTAAAGGAACCACTGTGACTAGGGTGAGGAGAAGAATCTAATGTGATAGGTCCCGAATAAGGGTGTCGGTGTGATTTATACTACTATAGAGTTATATTTCGATCTGAATAATACTGTAGTGTTGAAAGGCCCAAATTCTTGTAATTTCACAAAAAATGCAAAAATGTGTTGTAATTTCACAACCAAAATGCAGGAGGTAAAGATGCACAGTAATAGATATTGTTTGTTCTGTTTCTATTTCCATCCCAATAGTTAGGATATTCAATGTTTATATAGACAAGGGCTTTCCCTGTGCTATAGCAGTCAGGCAACCAATTGGTTTATATATAGACGNACCTAAGGAAGTGATAATAAGGTATGTTCCTTGTTCTTGCCTCTATTTAATTCAATGGTTAGAATCTAGGGAAAGAGTCATATTCTGTCTTGCTTTGTTCTAGATCCAGGTGGATCTAGGGAGATCGGTTTGTGTCCGCACTTACAGATTTATCCTATAAAAATGATAGTATTCAAAAGCGGATTTCTCCTTATTTAAACAAAATGAAAATTTTAAATTCTAATGTTTTATAGAAAAATATATATGTTTCAACATAAGCTCCATCGAGGGATCTCGTCTCCCCGTGGGACGAGAAGAACAGGAGACCAAGTGCCTTTATTGGGTAAATGGAGTCATTATTGAAGCTCTACGAAACACATTCTGAAATAGGACACACAAAAGGACTTGGGACTTCATCCATATCTCTAAAAAATTTCAAAACTTAGTCATTCATCAATCTTGAATTCAGGCTTGATGCTTCCTTTTCTTAAAAACTGATTTCAAAATTGCTTGAGAAAATCAAAACATCCTTAACCAATCTATCAGACTTTATTTGATTTCATTCAAATCAAGATAAAGTGATTTAAATATTTAAAAAAAGGGAATCTTGTGTTAGCTTAGAATGCAGATCTAACCTGAAAAAGGAAATAGTTGCCAGAGTACATTATAATATATGTATAACAACCTTATAGATATCACATATATTGCTTCACTTCCAGCGAGCTTGTTCACTACCCCGGTGAAGTTATGTAATTTCCATATTGAATTTCCTTTCACCACTTCAATCAATAATTTTGTATTTAAATGTCGAGATGAGGGAAATCATTGAATGAATTTCCTTTCATCATTTCCTTTTGGACTAGATGGGAGTAATTATTAAGTAATTTTCTTTCACCATCTGTCTTATATTTTAAAACATGAAGTGGGGGAAATCAATTTGTATATAACAAAATATACCGTGGATGATATCAATTTATATTTTAGCACTAGAGGTCTATTAACTCACTTTGATTACTCTGGAGTAATCCTCTTCTAACTATCAAAACACCTTCGCTTACCAGGAAGTTTTCATGGGGAATTTTATTTTTCAGGGACTTTTCTTCAATGAATTTAATCAGTTTAAGTATGATAAAAGGACTAAATAAATTAGGCTTAACTCAAACATACTTTGAATTTTAGTTAAAGTCAGTAATATCATTAGAATTATTTATTGTTCTCAAGTCAAAAACTTGTTCTTAAGTTTTCAGAGTTAAAGTGAAGCTCTTTTTCCTTTTTTGCAGATCAGGAAGAAAAGTTCTTTTTATAATTTTTTTTTTCAACGTATAATTTTGTAACCCTTTGACTGTAAATTAGGTGAAAATATTAATGCATATGAATATTTTGACAAATTCACTAATATCTTCTTGAAAATCTTAACTTGGGTTAGCAGGACGAAAGCTCATACCTCGGATTTTTTCTATATTTTCAGCTAAGCAAACTGTTAGCTTATCACCTATTTTGAGAGAGATTCAATGCGATTATTGATTCCTGCTAGATGTTATCACTTTGTTATCAGCCCATATCCTACAATGAGATGGATCATGAAAAATGTCAGGAACTCTTTGCTGATTGGAAACCTACTTATTGCATATTTATATCTATCTATCTATCTATATATATATATAATGAAATCAACTAACCTATTTCTATTTACAATGAAAATAAAAACTTACCAAAAGGACGTAAATTATAACAAAAAGTGAAAAAACAAACCGGTATGTACAATGAGAGTTTGGAACTGTATTATTGCATAAAATGCTTGAGGTAACGCCCATTGATATGGGCGTTAAGAATCTTTCCATCAAGATTTTCTAACAAAAACACATTCTTTCCTTCAGAGGATGAAATTTTGTAAGGTCCACACTAGATCTGGTCAAACTTACCATGCTTCACCATGTCTTTTTTCCTGGATTCCCACTTTAAAACCAAATCACCAGGGAGAAATTCCCTATCTTTAGATTTTTGGTCAAACAAGGCTTTCATGTTATCTTGATACTTCTGTAGTTTCTCATCTACTTCAGCACTATTTTTTTGAACTTCAATCATTTGATTTATTCTTCTGGTGATGTCGTTTGGTTCTTCTTTTGAGTCTTGCCAGAGTTTCATTACAGGTAGCGCAGGATTTATGGGTAAAACAACGTCAGTACCATACACCATCTGGAATGGGGACATTTCGATAGATATTTTTGTGCCTATTATGTTAGCCCATTAAGCATATTTCAAATGTACATGCCATGATTTCTTATTTCCGGTCAACATTTTTTTAATTATGGTTATCAAGCTCTTGTTTAATGACTTGGCTAATCCATTTCCCTATGGATAGTAAGCTATAGAATGTCTTAGTACAATACTGTATTTTTGACAAAAAAATATCATGGCCATGGATTTGAATGCTTGAGCATTATCAGTCACTATTTTTCGTGGACAGCCAAATCTTGATAGAATGTTCTCTTCCAAAAAATTGATCACCACTGCATCTGTTGCATTTCGCATGGGAATGGCTTCTACCCATTTGGTAAAATAATCAGTGGCATTCAAAATCCACTTATGTTGAGTGCTAGAATGTGGATTTATTTCACCAATGAAATCAAGGTCCCATTGTTGAAACGAGGCTTCATCTTTGAATGGAACCAGAGGTAGTGCAATAATCTTTTGCTTTCCTGTGAACAATTGACAGGGATTACAAGATCTAACTTTAGCGTTCACATCATTGAATAATTTTGGCCAATAATATCCATCTCTTAGGATTTTGTAGGTCGTTTCTCTCCATGTGTGATGTCCTCCACACACTCTTTCATGAAATTCATTTATAACTTTTTCTATTTTATTTTCTACTAAACAACCCAGTAATAAACCCAGAGGATCCTTCCAGTATAGTTTTCCATCTACAATGCAATATTTTACTGCATGTAACTTCAATGTTCTAGCTTTAGATGAAGTTAAGTCACTGGGGCATTGAAGATTAAGAAAATATGAAACATTTTCACTATACCAAGTTGAAGAAGAGAATTTTTCAAAAATTTCGGTTGCATGTGCAGTAACATCAAATTCATTTATATCTAAAAATCCCTCAACTTTTTACAGATGATTTATTTCGAGTGCTTTAAAATTTGATTCAACTAATAGCTTAGCTAAAACATGATCTTTAATAAGTTTGGTCAGTTTTACTTCCAGATCAAACTCTTTGATTTTAGCAAGCCATCGGCCCATCCTTCCATCGCTATCAGGTTGAACCAATATATCTTTAACATAATTGGTGGGTACATATGTGATTATTTTAGAGTGTAGTACATAGGTTCTAAAATATTTTAAGGCTTTCACCATTGCGTAAGCTTGTTTTTCCAATATATCATATTTGAGTTCATCATCTCTGAGAATTTTTCTAAAGAATGTGATTGGTTGCTTGAAACCCTCATCATTTTTTTGTAATAATACAACCACGATAGTATGTTCAGAAGAAAATGAAAGAATTAGGAATTCTTTCATGTAATCTGGACTTGCCAGTACTGGTGCTTCACCTATAACCTTATTAATACATTGAAATGACACTTTGGATTTGTTTGTCCACTTGACCTCACTGTACTTCTTGAGCATATCTGTAATCAGTTTTACAATTTTAGCAAAATTTTGGATAAATCTTCTTAAAAAATTATTTTTTCCTAAAAATGACTGAATTTCTTTTCTATTTCTAGGAATATTGATAGTATCTATAGATTCAACCCTTTTCGGGTCGATTTTAATTCCATCTCGAGATACTATGTGACCCAAGAGCTTAGCTTCCTACACTGCAAAGTGAGATTTCTTGGGATTTAAAGACAAATCGAATTTCTCAAACGTTTGTTTGAGGTGTACCAGATGTTCTGCATCAGACTTAGAAAACACAGTTAGATCATCAAGGTAAATGAAAACGAACTTATCTCTTTCACCGACAAAAGAGATGTCCATAGCTCGTTGAAAATTTGTTCCTGCATTCATTAAACCGAATGACATTTTATCATACATAAAGGTGCCCCATGGGATGGTGAAAGTAGTTTTCTCTGTATCATCTTCATGGACTACAACTTGGTTATAGCCTGAAAATCCATCAATCATAGACATTCTATTAGCTCCTACTACCTTTTCCAACACGTGATCCATTTTAGGTAATGGATAATTATCTTTGAGTGATGATATGTTTAGATTTCTGAAGTCCACACACAGTCTGATTTCACCGTTTTTATTCTTGATCGGAACTAGGTTAGCTACCCACTCGGAGTACCTAAGTGGGACAATGATATTTTCATACAGAAGTTTCTTTACCTCTTTTTCTATCACGGGCAGTAATATAGGATTTATTTATCTAAGATTTTTCCTGAATGGTTTGACACCCGGCTTCAGAGGAATTTTGTGTTCAATTATGGTTGTATCATAAGTTCTTAATTCATCATAGGACCAAGAAAAAACATCTTTATATTGTTTAAGAAACTCATCATATTTACTTTTTATTTCAGGAGGAAGGTATTTATATACTTTTACCAACCTAGGATTTTCCTTGGTGCCTATATCACAGTCTTCCACTTCTTCTCGCTGAGGATGTAAAGTAGACTTTAAGGGAATGTCATCATGATTAAATAATATCTCCAAGGGAATCAAACCTTTGGGGATCTGATTATTTTTTAGTATGAGCATACGATGATTAGCAATATTATATTGAAACTCTTGAGGGTCTTCTCCTTTCTGCATAATCCATATAGGGTCATTATGATTTACTTGGTCAATATGTGTTTCAACAAAATCATCCACCATTTCTAGGAATTGTCTTATTTGTTCATCATCTTCAAAAACCTGTCAGTGTTGTATATTGTTTGGTATTGAAGGTCTATGCCTCATTTAAATATGGTATTTTAGTTTGAAAACAATAGGGGGTACAAAGGTTGAAGCTTCTTTGGCTAATGAATCTGCCTGTTGATTTTCTGTTCTGGGAATGTAGTGAATATTAACCGATAAGAAAATGTTTTCAATCAGGTCCTAGGCACAATTTTTGTAAGACCTTAACCTTGGGTGTTTATCCTAGTACTGACGATTTATCTATTTTATAATTAATTCTGCATCACCATAGACTTCCAAGTTTTTAATTTTCAACTTCCTAGGAGCTTCTAATCCTAAAACTAGGGCTTCATATTCGCATACATTATTAGTGTAATCAATGTCCCACTGTAACCTGTAAGAGAAAGGGATAACAAACCTGATGCCAGGTTCCACAAACAATACTCCAGCTCTGGCTCCTTCATAAGATGAAGCACCATCGAAATACATTTTCCAAAATCCAGTATTATATACATCTTTATTTGGTTTTTCTATTTTTTCTTTTTCTGTACAATCTTTTTTTGTACATTATTTTTCTGTACATTCTTCTAAATCATCATCTATTGATAAAATACAGTTTCCTGAATCTTGATCTGCGATATAAACAGGGTAGTTATTCGGATTCAGTGGATCACTTACTATAAATGCTAGCCTTTTTTCTCTATACAAGCAGGTGAACTGTCCGTCGAAGAGCAGGATTGTAGCGTAGGTCATATCTAGTTGGAGATATCCTCCAAGTTTATCATCCCAAGACCTGGATAACAACATGCCATACTTTGGAGGTATATCTGCAACAACCACATCCATCAAAACAATTTTTACAGGAACCTGCGATTAACGACTAAATCTTTAATCATACCCATACATTTAACTTTTCTTGAATCAAAAAAATATAGATCTCCATATGGTCGAGTAATTTCGAGACCTAGTCTATCCATAATACCTTTGGGCATCACATTGTGAGAATCTCCAGAATCCAACATGCAATTATGAAGCAGACTATCATGTACATTTAACATAATATAAAAGGGAGCTACGGTATCTCTGGCACCTTCAAAGTGTGGACCAAAGATTATATCTGGTTATCATCTTCCAAATTTATAACATCAGCTTGACTTTAAATATCTGAAAAGTTTATCATTTTGGCAATTTTTTTCCTGTATGTAGGGTTTTTTTCTAGTTCGACCAGAGGTACATGGATCTTGATTTTATTAATCTCATTCTCTAGATTAAAACTTCCCACTGTCTTATTGACTTCTCTAGTTTGGGTTTCCATTTCCCTTTTTTATGATTTATTAATTTGTGTTTCTTTTGTTTCGGCTGTTGTTGTTTCTACTATGGGAATTTATGTTGTTCTTGTATTAACAACTGGTGTTTCCACTGCCTTTGTCTTGGTAGATTGTATCTTAACAGCCTTGGTTTTGTCAGTAGCCTTAGTTTTCACAGTTTTTCTTTCAACAGCCTTTGGAACTGCCTCGTCTATTTCCCCTCTCGGTAAGATTTTCTTCAGTGGGGCAGTTGTGACATTTCTATTTCTAGGCCTTAGATTATATTTCTATTGGAGCTCGGCCATTATGTTATCAGAGATTCCTTGATAACCAGAATCATTTGTAATATTCACACTCTCATTGTTATTAGACCAACCTTCTGCGTTTGAATATTTTTCATAATCTTGTCTCATCAAATAAAGTTCCTAACAATCATCGCCAAGATTATTGATATCCTCCTCGAACTCCTCAAAACTTTGCATATCTTCTCCTCCTATAAAATTTTCATTCTTAAAGGGGGCTTGAATCTTTTGTTCTTCATTATTAATTTGTCTTTGTTGTATTTAGGGATTACGATTCCTTCTAAAATCCTTTTTAGGGAACTAATCATTCTTTGATTGGTCCAATTCCACTCTTGAGATTTTATTCAACAATTCTTTGATTATTTTAGCCATGTCATCCATTTTATCTTATGAGGATATTCCAACTCCGGAGGGTCCTCCTTGTTCCCTGAATCGCTTGGTTTCTTTGTTTCTCATTTCAATTTTATCTTTGTACTTCCCTTATGCCATCATGTTTGACTCAATTTCCATGGCATCATCCTGCATTTTGGTGAGATCGACAGATCTTCTTTCTCTCAACAACAAAGAAAAATCGAGGTCAAAAGCCCTGGTGTAGGTTACTTTTGCAGAAGGTTGGGAAGGTTTGACTTCATCCGGAATATTGTTATATAATTTATTAAATCTTTGAGTAAATTCAAGAGATATTTCCAAATTTTTCTTTCCTAAAGCTCCAAACTCGGTTAGATAGTAAAGGTGATCTTTTCTCTCTCCCCATTGTCTGAGAAAGTTGCTTTCTAACTCATCATATGATCCTATGGAACCTGCCAAGAGTCCTCGGAACTAGGTTCTCACTTTTCCTTCAAATGTTTGAACTAGGAGTATTGAATAAACATATTAATGTTCAAGGCCAAGGATATCAACAATTTGATCGAAGAAATTAATGTCTTCAGTCGCGGTTAAATCCCCCTCTCTTGTGAATTTTGACATGTTTTTCATTTAATTTTCAGGTAAATCATGGAGAGGGACCGGGAGGACCAAAGGAGCATACCTAGTAGCTACTTTGGGAAAAATTCTAGGGGGCGGGGGTGGTACTTGACCACCTCCTCCTCCTCCCCTAGAACCACCACCACCTACGACACCACCTCCAACACCACCTCCTCCAGCCACAACCATTGATAATTTGGAGGGTGAAACTTGGAGATTATAGAGAATACTTTTAAATATGTGTGGTGACCATTTGGTTGTGTCTGGATAAAGAAGAATGGTTTTAGGGAACTGACCTTCGGGGGACAGGAAATATGAAAAATAGGGAACTGGAAAATGAGGACTGGTTTCTTCGGACTCACAAGATGTGTATACAGGAGAAACAATAGGAGTCGAGTCAAGGTGAAAAATATATTCTTCTAAACTTTGAGGGTTTGGAAGCTGAACTTTGGGAATCGATGAAATGTCAATCAAAGTAGGAAGTGAGATATATATTTTACCTCTATTGGTAAAGGAGACAGTTGGAAAAGTCTCGGCTTTAAACTCAGGTAAAACCAACTCATGTTCTAGGGTTTTGATTCTACCGATATAAGTTTCTCTGAAAAGGAGTTGGGTGGAACCTTCGTGTGAAGATAAAAGCTCAAGTAGACCCTTAGTATTTGACTACGTGGATTTGGGTTGATAAATATTACTTGTTGATGAAGTAGTCTATTTAAGGTATCTTCTTGGTTTCAAATTTTTTCAGGATCGGATACAGGAGAGGCATGTTTATTGTCCATATTTTTTCTAGTATTTTTTCGATTAAATACCAACTTATTAGTTGTGGAGTCACCAAGTGAAAAATAAAATTAGCCTTTTAAAGTATTCAATATTTGTTCACTATCAAAGAGAGAAACTTACCAATGTCATTCTCCCAGGGAAAAAATAACTTCGAATCTCCGTCCCCGGCAACAACGCCAAAAAGATGTTGTTCCCGAGTTTATACTTAAGGCTCACAAGATAATGTCAAGAATCACAAACTAAAGAGAGTTTTTAATATGAAAAGAGGATCAATACTTTAAGGAAAAAGAAGCTATGGCTGATTCCTGGGTTGTCGTTTCCTAGCTTCCCAATGTTCACAGATGCTTATATCTCGTTCAATCTTAGCCCGGGTATTGGCGGTCTCCAAGATAGTATTAAACAAGGTTAAAGTAATGTTGGTATAATCTTGAAGGCCCGGTTCAATATTAGGCTGTCTTGCAATAGGTACAGTCATGGAGAAAGGAAATGGTTGAAGGGTCTATTGTTTTTAATATTTTCTTTTTCTATTTCAATTGAACAAGAAAAGTTCCTAAAATTAAATTAATGGTAAAATAGCTCAGAGGTTTTTTTTTCGTATCTGAGTTAAATTTGAAGATAATGAATGTAATGAGAGAAAAACATAAATCCGTTAAACAAATGAAGGCATCAATCACAAAATAATCTTACTCTGCTACAAAAGAAGAAAATAGATGACATAACCTTTAATGAAGCATAAAATGTAGCAATCTGACTAACTCACAAGTCTTGTATTTTCTAATAGCAAACACAAACAAAAATCTGTAAGTAATCAGATAAATAAATGAAACATATAACCACAATAGAAGTTTTACTAAGTTGTGATTAGGCATTCATCAAAGACATATGAATATAGATGCTGGAATATGAAAGAACAGAAGAACACATAACTCAAAATTGACGAAATATGGAGTCTCTAGTCTACACTTGTATTAATTCTCAAAAAGGAGAAATTTCTCTGTTACAATCGGCCAAAAGAAACCTTGATTTAGTATTTTGAAAATATATTTATACAAGTGATTCTCAACCCTAGGCGGTTGGACATCTCGTTATTTCTAGGTAATGACGGTTACAAAATGAAAACTGAAACCGTTTCACTTGGTTTTTCTCTATCTCTCTCTCATACTGGAAAAAACAGATATGAACATGTTACTTCATTGATCCTTTGAAGTACTCCCTTTTCCTCGCTCAAGACATTTCACACACCTTCCTAGAAATTGTACTACTAGTCTAGAAGGTTCTGTCACATCTTTTGCTTCAAAAATATACAACTTCTATTGTAATTGTGGCAACCTATCTTCTATCCTTTTATCTTCAGAAATCATCGACTGTAGCTGTAAATTTGGCTTTACCATCCATCTATCTATTTGAGCGATATAAACCTGCTTTAGCTGTGAAATTTCTGCTTGAGCTACCTCTAAGTTTTCTTGGAGGTCAATTTGATTCTTTACAATATTGATTTGTCCTAGTGTTTCAACATCGTCATCCTTTCTAAGGCCCAGTGCTTATTTGCTAAGCAAATGGAAAAAATCTTCACAATCTAATCTTATTTCCTTGGTCATTATTTTACTCTCAGATATATTGGCCTCCCATATATTTAATATTATATCACCTCTGACATGTTCTTCAACAGTGAATCTGGGAGCTACAACTATTTCTTCTGTAGCTGATAACATGACCGCCTCTTGAAAAGTGATTCAGGTTGCAGTAGCCTCCTTTTCTCTGAAACCAATATTTTCCAATGATTGGTTTACTTCCTGAAAATGATCTTGGATGATACCTATCTTATAAAAAAGGCTCTGTTGTGCTATTTCTAGTTTCTTTATCACTTCCAATGCTTGATCTTGAAACAGTGCTATAACCACAACCATTTTCTTAGTGGAACTAACCTTGCCTTGTAATTGTTTTATCAACTGCTCTTGCTGGATAATCTATCTTTTTCTCACTTGCATCTTCTTATGTGTCTCATCAAGACTAGACTTGAGTAGTTGGATTTCTTGTTTGTCAATATCTCTAGCTTGTTCCATTCCTTTATTAACTTCTTCTTTGACATTCTTTTCTGCATTCTTTATTTGATTTTGCAACAGAATTATCGTTTGATTCCTCTACTTTAGTCTTTCCTTCAGATTATCGACTGAGAATAGGTTGGCTATTACAAAAGGTCCCAAAGAGCCTGATACCTATGTAGCAAAGTCTTCCTCTTCCAAATTTTGTCCATCCAATAATACTTTGTTCTTTTTTACCATTGTACCCTCTTTCTGGTGCATTTCTTTCTTCACCACATATTTCCTTTTCTTACTAAATCGGTAGGAGGTATTTCTTCAATAGGGATTAGCGTGAGATCTCCTATGAATATTACCTCTGTGTTAGAGTTTCCTCTAGTGAATTGTAATGGCGTGACAACCTCAATGGGGTTACCGATTTCTGTAGATAATTATTTTCTGACTTCATATGTAGTTGATTTCTCTGACAAAGATACTGGTCTATCTTCTCCTTTATTTATTAATGTCTCTGATTTCTCTTTTTCCTGGTCATAAGATATCTCTGTCACCGAGATATATTTTTTTTGAGTCAAGATCTCAGGATTCTATGGGTTTTATGGGGCTTCTTGTTTGCTAGAGCTTCCAACTTCTGGGTTCTGGTCCTCTGTTTTCTGTGTAGCAGGATACATTGGATTTTCCCCTTGTAATACTTTCAGAAGGCTACTTATTCAGTTTTTTTGGAAATTGTAAAAATTAAACATTTCCTCAGGTGGTAGGGCTTGAACTCGGTTCAAAATCTCTTGGTAAGATATCACCCCTTGGAACACTTCATCCCAAGGGGATTCTTCACATTCATACTTTTTAAGATTGCAACTATCCATATGGTTACCCACATCCCTCTATGGATCATGTTTCTTAAATTCAATGTTAACTAGTTTTATTTCTTATAAGGCCGCAACCTCCACTTTGGAGTGGCCTAAATCCGATAAATAAAATGCACCAATCTGTAAAGGAAAAGATGGCCATACATTTTTCTGCACTGCATTGAGTTCTTTGTTAATTCTGCCGAGTACAGTTTGTCGTGTGACCTCACGGCACACCAGTCGGTCTGGTAAAAATTGTGGTAAAGCATATGGGGGAACCGAACAATCAAAAACTATGATGTAAGAGAAGTGCTCCTTGATATACCAGTCTGCCACTTTATCCAAGTTAGCCATAACTGTGTCTGAAATTCTAGGAGGTGGGTGACCAAAAATAACAGTATGCATCGACACCTCTACCCAATTACAAATTTTGTAAAGCAATCATTTTCCTTGTCTTCCCAAAGTTTTGAATGATAAATATGAATTGGTTCCATGCTTTTTGGAGTCCATCTCCAGCCCATTAGCGGGAAAGGCATCATGGAATAGATGGCATCCATAATATAAGATGACATGTAAAATGAGGTTGGTTGACCCTTGGATTTTTTTGCCTGATACTCTGTAATTTCACTGGCTAGATTATCCGACAAAATCTTGACGCAGTCGAAAGAATAACCTTTCGGCGTAGTGTGTATAATGGGTACCCATTGTTGAAATAAATGGTTTGTGTTCTCTTTTCCATAAAGTATGCACATAATCATGTCTATATACATGAACTGTGGTTGTAACGATGAGATTAAGTATATGTCATGAGAATCAACTCTGAATATTTTGGGACGTGAGGACCAATCCTTGATCAAGTCAGAAAGATTCTTTCCATATTGATCACACTCCTTCTTTCTAAAAGCTTCTAGAAAACTGGCTTTATAAGTGAAGTTCGATGTTGAAGAAATCTTATAAATCACTTGTATGTGTTCCGGCCTAAATGACCTAACAACTACCTTCTGAGAATTAAAAATATTTCTTGTTGGGATATCCACATGATCTAGTGCCCATTTAATCGTGTCATTGCAGCATAAAATACTCAGCCTTTTTGATACCTTATGCATCTCTGTATGGGTGATAATTTTGTATTTGAGAGACATGTCCTCCCTTTCATTGTCACTTGAGTCATCAGGACAAATTACCAGTTCGTTTTGTAAGATGTTGAATACATACATCCAGGTTTTGATCGTATTGATACTTTTGGGTGAGGTGTCAAAGATAACCTATGAACTCTGTCTTGAAATCTCACTAGTTTCTTTAACATATTTTCATGGCAGCATGGTAGAAATTCCTAAAAAACCTGTTACTTGCCACAAAAAATGCACATGACTGAGTCTCCTACTAAGCAAGCTCTACCAAAATGCGATAGTAATTGAAAATGAAGAAACCTTTCTTGTCTTAGACGCCTTGACCTACATATAACTTCACTGAAAACACGTTTAATTCTTTTAATAAAAAGATTTGGGCATTAAAACAAGATCATATTCGAAATCATTTCTTCAGGCTGATCATTTAATAACATTAATGGTTGATTTTTGTGATAGGAAAAACAAGTTGAAAACACCCATATTTAAATTAGCATCAACTCAACGGTAAAATAAAAGTGTTTTATTTTGTTAATAAACCAAGTTTATGCATTAATTAATTATTTTTAACCTTAATTCATTTCGGGGTTTCAGTTTAACCTATTTCATTTCAAGCTATAAATCTCGAATCGCGAAATCGCAATTGATTAATTAATATTAATAATGTTTTAACGTTTATAAATAATTGCGATTAATTGATGATTTCGCAACTTC
>JZKD02S0845508.1:229331-251602 GCA_000966675.3 Picea glauca | reverse complement strand
TTAAAAAAAAATTGTGATTCAACAAGTTGTTCTTCTTTTGGGGCTTTGTACATGCTCTTCCAAGTGCAATAAATATAAGCAATCTTGGCCATTCAACCATACTAACCAAGGAAAATTTTAACGACCCATACTTATCTTAAAGTGTAGAAACCTTCAACAATATTACTAATTCTTGAAATGGAAACCATAAAATGTTTGGCGATATTTTTATAAAAATAATAAAAAACTAAAGGATTTTAAATAGTTTCTAGAAACTTTAGGTTTGTTGTCGTATAGAATTTGGGCTAATTGTATTAGAAAAAATCAGAAATTGGCAAATCTTAGGCCCTAAAAATTTCCATGCTTCTAACACTTCTCTCATAATGTCCCACTTCCAAGTGCAATAAATATAAGCAACTTGGGCCATTCAACCCTTCTCACATTTCTCTCTCTAATACTCTCTCAGTGCAATATGCTCCCACTGTAGTCGATATCTTACATCACTAGAGTCAATGTGAATGGTCTTCAAGGAATGAAGCCTCTTGAGGTATGAAGTGTCTTTACATGCACGACTCTCTATCCACATGCATGCACAACTCTTTTCTCTCCATTGCCTACTTCTATGATATAACATCATCGCCTAAAGTCTTACAGGGAGGAGCCCTGACATATCTAGCCACACAAGAAGTTGCGACCCAAAAATTAGAAACACGATGTTCTAGTGGACGATACATTCAAGAAAATTTGGAGAAAATAGAGGTTATGACACAAAAAGAAAATAATGCATCATCAAATCCACCAGATGATCAAACTAAAGATCAAGCCGAAGCTTTGATAAAAAAGGGTGAAGAGAAATCACTGTCCACACTATACAAATCAACTACAAACACAACAGGGAAATAGCCATCTTTCAAGATAGATAGCCCTATAAAATCAGTCACACCTTTACAGTCCAGTAGGGGACCCCAATGCCGAAGTCATTTTTATAGAGGATCTCACTCCTATTTCGGTTGAAGAAACACCCCCTTTCGACTTCTTCTACAACAAGAAGAGGAGGTATGTGGTAAAAGGAGAAATGCACCAAAGGGAGGTTTCAACTGTCAAAAGGCACATAGTGCTATATGATGGTCAGGCCTTAGAGGAAGCAAAATTTTCCATGGAAGTGGCAGGCACATTGGGATATTTTTCCACAACAAATCAATGTTCAGTTGGGATTCTAACAAAACCATTGAAGAAGAAGGATTTGTTGGTGAAATAGTTTCAAAACCAAATAAAGACTGTGGAACGGAGTGTGAGAAATGAGATGAATAAGGGTTTTGAGAAGATCAGAGCCTGCGACATGAAGGAAATCCAACAACTTAAAATCATTTTTGACGAAATGCATAAAAATTCATAGTCAAGCAGATAATTGGCCATTCAACAGGAAGAGTTGGTCAAAAAACTATAGGCTAAAATAAACATGACTAAGAACATGACAATGGATATGGAGATTTTCCAAGCCCAGGCATTGGAGTTGCACGAGAAGCTGGAATCATCCCAACAAAACCTTTTGACTAAAGTAGAAGCTGTTCAAAACTATTATCGGGTGGCAGACCATTCTTTAAATAACATTCACCTTAAGGAGAGATATTCCATTGCAACTCGAGTTACATTCCAAGAGGCCATTTTATCAACAACAAAGGATGTAGTAGCTAGGCCTGCTAGATTGTCTCTTTCAGAGAAAACGTGAGGCGATATAATACTGAAAACTTGGGAGGCCAATTTAGTTGAAAGTAAAGGGTTAGACTGGGAAGTGAAAAAATCTTTTGAAGAGGCATATTCCTCACTCGACAAAGAGCCACTGGATATTGAAATAGACGGTATCTCTGAAGCCCTGTGGTAAATTGATATTGCAAAGAATCAATTTCATTCCAAGACGAGCATGGAAGAAGCCCGAGCCACAATCCTTCAATTGAAATAAATTGACATTATCTAGATAAATAAGTGGATATTCAATCCTATTCTGCGGCTACAGGCTATATCTTTAGAAGCCAGGAGAATGGAAGATAGGTTTCCTCACATAGAAAATACGTTATATACTTTTGAGGCAAATGACACAATAGATCCTTCCAGGTTGGTGGTGTAGTTCGTAGGAAGATGTGTTCAGTGTGTCGAGAAAGGAATAATCAACACATCTGGGAACAAATGAGACGATGTGTGTGTACCATTCACAAAGGTCGTGATTAGAGGCCAGTTTTTTATGAGTGGAGGACAATAAGAAGAAACGTGTCTTCCAGTAGGTGAAGAGACAGAGACGATGCAAATGAAACTGTTCAAATTTCACATATTGTAATATTTATTGTTTTTGAATTATGAGAATGCAAACCGCCTAGGGTTGAGATCATGTTTGTATAAATGCATAGTTTGAAGACTTAACACGGGCTACTGCTTGCCAAATGTAATAGAGAAAACTCTCCTTTTGTGAGAATTAATACAGGTGTAGACATGGATTCCAATTTTTGTGTAGATTGAGTTATGTTTTCCTCTTGTATTCCATATATCTAATTTCCCTTATGTTATTTCTTGATAAGTGAGTGATTGCAATTTAGTACTACTACTACTGTAGTCACATTTTATCGGTTGTTTGATAAGCAAACAATTTTTCCTTTGTATTTTCTATAAGTAAATGCAAGACGTGTGAGCTACTTGGATTAATGTATCTCATATCCTTTCAAGGGTGCATTCTTTAATTTCTTCTACTGTGAACAAGGTAAGATTTATCTTGCATTGACGCATCATTTTTTTTAACAATTTTGTAAGTTTCCCTCACATCATTTGATTTTATAAATCGACTCAGACGACAAATTATGGCCTTTGTCCTATTCTGTCATTATTTTCATTTGAAGATTAATTCTTATATAACTAACGGAAGAAAAAACACTTTTCAAAAATTTCCTTTATATTTATGATGCCTTGACATTACCCTTTTGAGCCTTAAATGTAATCTCAGGAACAACATTTTTTTTGCGTCGTTGCCAGGAACGGAGAAACAAAGTTATTTTTCCCTTGGAGAATGACATGGTAAGTTTCTCTATTTGATAGTGAACAAAGATTGAATACATTAATAAGGCTATTTTATATATTTCACTTGGCGACTCCACTATAGATAAAATGACATTCGGTAGAAAGAATACCAGGAAGAACCCACACGATCAGCAGAATACGCCCGTATTTGATCCCGAAAAGTTGTTAAAACCCAAGGGACAACTCAAGTCTGCTAACTCATACTCAGGTAAGAAGTACCAACCCAAAATAACTCAAGTTAATACTACAGTTTCAGTCAAAATATTAAATCCTAAATAAATTTTTGAACAAATGCTTTCTGAGGAGGACTCAACTAGAAAAACCACAATAAAGACTGAGATTTACATGTCTGATACTCAGAACAGTCTGAATAAAGGATCCTCCTCTATACATGCTATCGTTACTTTTCTGTCTACATCCTCACCCAAAAACAAAGTTTTTGTTCTCAGAAATCCCGAGGAGTGCACCTTATACCTTGATTCATCTCCTGTTGGTTCACCCATCTATACGTCTTCCAAGTTTGAAGAAACTAGCCCATGTTTTCCATTCCCTCCTCTTCTAGACTTCACGTCTTAAAACGATCAGTTTCCAGTTTTTTCTTCACTACAGCCCAAGGAAGTTGAACAGGCACCGCTTCGGTCCCTAGTAGTTTAGGAAACCCCTCTCTTTAACTCCTAAAGTTCATCCCCTCAACATCAAATGGCTGTTGTTGGAGGAGGTGGCACCAGAGGCGGTGTTGGAGGTGGAGGCGGTGTTGGAGGAGGAGGCAATGTTGGAGGAGGAGGCGGTCAAGGACCACCACCTCCACCCCCTAGGATTTTTGCCAAAGTGGTGGCTAGATACGCTCCTTTAGTCCTTCCCCCTGTCCTTCATGATTTACCAAAACATTATATGAAGAACTTACCAAAATTCACAGGAGAGGGAGATTTAACTACCACAGAGAACATAAATTTTTTTGACCAATTCGCAGATATCCTCAGCATTGAGAATGAGGATGTTTATTTGAGACTTTTAGTGCAAATGTTTGAAGGACAAGTAAGACTCTTGTTTCGAGGGCTCCTGTTAGGTTCTATAGTGTCTTATGACGTGCTAGAAAATGCCTTTTTAAGACAGTGGGGGGAGAAGAAAGATCACTTGTACTGTATGATGAAATTTGGGGCTCTAAGGAAAAACACTTCCGAGTCAGTCCTAGAATTCACCCAGATGTTTAATAAAATATATCATAAGATCCCACCAGAATTCATACCCTCACATCCCACAGCTAAGGTGACTTTTGTAGGGGATTTCGAGCCCGACTTTGCCCTACTTTTGAGGGAAAGGAGATTTGTTGACCTCACAAGAATGCAGGACGATGCCATCGAAATCGAGTCGAGCATGATGGCATCGGGTAAACTAAAATCAAAGGTCAAGACGAGAACCAAAGAAACTAAATTCTTCAGGGAACAAGCTGGAACTTCCGGATTTGGTAAGTCCACAAAGAACAAAATAGATGACATGGCTAAGATAATCAAAGATTTATCAAACAAAATATCTAGAATGGAACTAGACCAAGCTAAATCTGATCCTTTTGCTAGGAGATATTTCAAAAGGAATTTCAATCCCTAGATCCAACAGAGACCAGTAAAAAACGAGGATCAAAAAATCAAATCTCTTTCTCAAACAAAAAACTTTATGCAAAGTGATGATGTACAAGACTATGAGGGGTTAGATGAAGATATAAACAACCTCAGTGATAACGAATAAGAACCTCACCTAACCAGACAATATTACGAAAGGCCTTTAGATCAAGAACCATTGTCTAGAAATGAGGAAAGTATAAATAATATGGGAGAGTCTGATTATCAAGGAATCGTCAACTCCATAATGTCCGAGATTCAACAAAAATATAATTTAAGGCCTAGAGATAAAAATTCTATGATTGCTCCACATAAGAAGATCTTGTCAGGAATTAAAACAAATGAGGCAGCTCAACCATCCACTGAAACTCAAACTACCAAAACAAAAATAGTTGAAACACAAGCTGCCAAAACAAAGACAGTCGAAACAAAAGTAACACAAACCAGTAAACCAGAAAAAAGTGAAATAGAGATCCCAACCCGAGAAGCCGAAAAGACAATTGGATGCTTCAATCTCGAAAGTGAAATTAATAAAATCAAAATTTCGGTACCTCTGGTTGAACTGGCGAAAAATCCGATGTATACAAAGAAAATTGCCAAGATGATAAAATTCTCAGATGTTGAAAAACATGCAAATGTTATTAATTTAGAAGACGATAGACCCACTATAATGTTTGGTCCACATATCGAAAATGCAAATGACCCTGTCGCTCCATTTTATATTACGTTGAATGTGCATGATCACCTACTCCATAATTGTATGTTAGATTCTTGAGCCTCCCATAGCTTAATGCCCAAAATTATTATGGAAAAACTCGTTCTCGAGGTTACTAGACCATACCAAGATCTGTATTCTTTTGATTCAAGAAAAGTTCAATGTCTTGGTATGATAAAAGATTTGGTGGTTAATCTTACACAGATCCCTCTGAAGAGTATTCTCATGGATGTAGTCGTTGTTGATGTTCCTGCAAAGTATGGAATGTTGTTATCCAGGTCTTGGGGTGCCAAATTTGGAGGATCGCTTCAACTGGGCATGATGTATGCCACGATCCCAATTTTCGGTGGACAGTTCACCCGTCTATACAGAGAGACAAGATTGGCATATACCATAAGTGACCCACAGAACCCAAATAATTATCCGATTTATGTCGTAGATCAGGATCTAGGAAACTGTATATTATCAGTTGATGATGGTTTTGATGAATGTACAGAAGAAAATGGTACAGAAGAAGAAAGCAAAAAAATAGAAAAAACAAACAAAAATGTAAATAGTATAGGGGTTTGGAAAATATTTTTTGATGGTGCTTCGTCTTGGGAAGGAGCAGGAGTTGGGGTGTTGTTTGTGGCACCCAGAGATGAATTTATTATTCCTTTCTCATACAGACTACAATGGGACATTGACTATAACAATAATGTATGTGAATATAAGGCTCTGATATTAGGATTAGAGGTTGCCCAGAAGTTGAAAATCAAGAATCTAGTAGTTTATGGTCATGCTAAATTAATTATAAAATAGATAAGGCAACAATATCAAGACAAACATACAAGGATAAGTTCGTACAGGAACTGTGCTTGGGATTTGATAGAATTTTTTTTCTCATCATTTAATATTCATCATATCCCAGGGAGGATAATCATCAAGCTGACTCCCTGGCGAAAGCGGCAGCTACTTTTATGCCACCTACTGTCTTGAAGCTGAAGTATCACATAGAAATGAGGCACATGCCTTCAATACCAAACAATGTTCAACACTGGCAGGTCTTTGAAGACGATGAGCAGATCAAGTAGTTTCTAGAAATGGTGGATGAATTTTCTGAAACACACATCGAACAGGAAATCAGAATGACCCTACTTGGATCATCCAGGAAGATGAAGATCCTCAGGAGTTCCAGGATAAGATCGCTAACCACCGCATGTTGATGTTAAAAAAAAATTAGATTCCTAAGGGTCTAATTCCATTAGAGATATTATTTGATCAGGACGATATAACCCTAAAGTCTACCTTGCAACCTTAGCCCGAAGAGGTCGAAGATTGTGATATAGGCACTAAGGAAAACCCTAAACTGGTCAAAATATCTAAATACCTTCCACCTGAAATGAAAAGTAAATATGATGAGTTACTCAAACAATACAAATATGTCTTCGCTTGGACTTACGATGAACTAAAAACTTATGATGCTACTGTCATCGAACATAAAAAACCTTTGAAACCGTGCATCAAAACTTTCAGGCAGAAGCTTAGACAGATAAACCCTATACTCCTGCCTGTAATAGAAATGGAGGTAAAAAATCTCCTTGACGCAAATATTATTGTTCCACTCAGATATTTCAAGTGGGTAGCTAACTTATTTCTAGTTAGAAAAAAGAATGGTGAAATTAGACTCTACATGGATTTCAGGAACCTATATAGATGATCCCTTAAAGGCAATCATCTGCTCCTTAAAATGGATCACGTTCTGGAAAAAGTGTTCGGGGCTGACTGAATTTCTATGATTGATGTCTTTTCAGGTTACAATCAAATTGTGGTCCACGAAGATGACAAAGAAAAAACCGCGTTTACCACTCCATGGGGTACTTTCATGTATGAACAAATTCCATTCATTATGATGAACGCAAGGGCCACCTTTCAATGATCAATGGACATAGCCTTTGTTGGTGAGAAAGATAGGTTCATTGTTATTTATCTCGATGATTTAAATTTTTTTTCTAACTCAGATGCAGAGCACTTAGTACACCTCAAACAGACATTGAAAAATGCAGAAAATTTGGTTTGTCGCCCAACCCTAAGAAATCACATTTTGCAATGCAAGAAGGTAAACTCTTAAGCCATATAGTATCTAGAGAAGGAATCAAAATCAATCCAAAAAGGGTTGAAGATATAGGTACTATCAATATTCCTAGACACAGAAAGGAAATTTAGTATTTTTTAGGATTTTTTTTTTTTTAAGAAGATTCATTCCAAATTTCGCTGAAATTGTTAAATTGATTACATATATGCTGAAAAAAGACAGTGAGGTCAAATGGAAAACCAAGGCTAAAGAATATTTCAAACACATCAAGAAGGTAATAGGAGAAGCACCGGTTCTAGCCAACCTAGACTACATGAAAGAGCTTTTGATATTTTCATTTGCATCTGAGCATACTATCGCAATCATGCTCTTATAGAAGAATGATGAAGGATTCGAGTAGCCTATAGCATTTTTTAGTAAAAGCCTCAGAGATGTCGAGTTGAAATATGATATACTGGAAAAAAGGCATATGCTATGGTGAAGGCCCTCAAATATTTCAGGACTTACGTGCTACATTCCAAAATAATTGCATACGTACCAACCAGCTCTATTAAAGACATATTGGTTCAAACTGATAGTGATGGAAGAAGAGGCTGATGGCTAGCCAAGATTCAATAATTTTATCTTGAGATAAAACCAACTAAACTCGTCAAAGGTCAAGGCCTGGATAAGCTATTATACGAATAAAATTTTAGGGCGCTCGAGATAAATTATCTACAATCTTATGGAGACCTTCCAGATATAGAAGAATTCGATGATCAGACACCTACAACTCAGATCCAAGAAATATTTTCCACCTTTGCTTGGTATGGTGACATAGTTTCATACCTCCTGACTCTTCAGTGCCCAAGTGATATGACTCTTTCTAAGGCGAGAACATTGAAGCTTCATGCAGTAAAATATTGCATCATTGATAGTCAATTGTAATGGAAATATCCCCTGGGTGTTTTACTAAGGTGCCTGATAGAATTGGAAACAAAGAATGTTATAAATGAGATTCATGAAGGGATGTGTGGAGGACACCACGCCTTGAGGGAAATGGCCTATAAAATCCTGAGAGTTGGATACTATTGGCCGAAGTTATTTACAGACGTGAATACTAAATTCAAAGCTTGTAATTCTTGTCAATTATTCTCAGGTAAACAAAATCTTCCTGCACTACCCATGACCCTAGTCAAGATAGACGCTCCATTTCAACAATGGAGTTTGGATTTAATCAGAGAAATCCATCCACACTCTAGTGCACAAAATAAATGGATTCTAACCACCATAGATTATTTCACTAAATGGGTAGAGGCCATTCCAACACAAAATGCTACAGATTCAGTGGTGATAAATTCCTTAGAAGAAAACATTTTATCAAGATTCGGTTGTCCCCAAAACATAGTTACAAATAATGCCCAAGCTTTCAAATCCATGGAGATGGTGAGTTTTTGTCAAAAGTACAAAATCATACTAGGGAATTCCATAACCTACTATCCTTGGGGAAATGGATTCATCGAGTCATCGAATAAGAGCCTAATCACTATAATAAAAAAGGTGTTGACTGAAAACAAGAAAGCTTGGCATGTTCATTTGAAATACGCTTTGTAGGAAAATCACATTGGCACTAAGAAATTGATCAGAATGTCTCCTTTCCAAATGCTATAGGGAACTGGAGTGGTCCTCCCCATGAATCTTGCTTTGCCTAGGATGAATCTTTGGCAAGATGCAAAGGAAGAGTCGAATGCTGTTACCAGAAGAATAAACCAGTTAGTTGAAGTCTAGTAAAATAGGGCAGAGGTGGATGAGAAACTTCAAAGATATCAAGATAATATGAAATCCCTATTTGATAAAAAAGATAAAGATAGGGAATCCCTTCCCGAAGACCTAGTTTTGAAATGGGATGCTAGGAAAGAAGATGGTGGAAAGCATGGAAATTTTGATCACATCTGGTGTGGGCCTTTCAGGGTTGTAGCTTTCGAGGGAAAGAATTCATTCTTATTAGAAAACCTCGATGGGAAAATACTTAATTCCGTTATCAATGGGCGCTACCTGAAGAACTTCATGCAATAATCAGATCCCAAATCACCATTGTATATATCGGTTTGATTTTCTTATTTTGATTTACAGTTTTTCACTTCTTTGGTAAGTTTTTACTTTTACTATAGATAAGACCAGTTTTTTTGATTTCATAAAAAACAAAAAGATAAAAACAAGTAACACATACCTTTCCTTTTCTGCAAAAGTTATGACCTTTCTCATTTTTATTTTCAGATAGAACACTTACCGATAGTTGAGGGATAAAGATGTATCAAAAATCAGCAATCGTGTTTCAGAACAATTAGTTTTCTCACGGAACAGGTGATAGATTAATAATGGTTTTTTCTTGAAAATACAAATGAAATCCAAGGTATGAAATTCTATGATCATTGTTGTTCAAACCAAGATGCTAAAATAATTCTTATAAATTCTAAATAATGTTGTACTCATGTAAAAATGTTCACTTGATCAAATATTAGAAAAAAATCCAAAATTCTGAGTCTCTGAATCAAATGAAAATAATACAAACTAAAAAAGAAAAGAAAATAAGAATAGAAGAAGCTCGCTAATCAGGAAGTAGGTTTGAGGGGAAATAAGATCCCTTTCAAAATATCTAACCTTCGTTCCATTCCCATATATCATATATGAAAGATTTTATTCTATCTTGATTTTGCACTACCTGACGTTAAATATGCACAGGAAGACAGAGTTCGCCTTGACTCAGGAAGCCTAAAAAACTAGACCTTCAAAACGAGAGTAGGCAAAATTTTTATGATTCCTCTGGTTTTAATTGAGATAAATTATGTCTAGGATAATCCTGACTACTTTAGCCCTTCTATCAGATTTTAAACTGATTTGTTTTGCTCAAGGAAAGTCCCTGGAAATTAAAATCTACCTGTGATAACTTCCTTGTAGGCAAAGGTGTTTTGAAGATCAGGAGAGGATTAGCCTAGAGTAAATCAAATTGAGTTGACAGACCTTCACTACTAAATTATAAACATATATCATCGCTTGTATGATATATACAAATTTATTGCCCCCACTTCAAAAATATTAAAAAATAAGACGGATGGTGAAAGGAAATTCATAAACTGATTGCCCCCATCTAGTCCATGACAAATGGTGAAAGGAAATTTGAAATTCGATTGCCCCCATTTTTTCCAAAAGATATGATGAAACAAAATTCATTTAAATGATTTCCCTCATCTCAGCAAAGTGAAAATTGAAGTGGTGAAAGGAAATTCAATGGGAAATGTAGATAACTTCACCAAGGTATTGAACAGGCTCACTGGCAGTGAAGCAATGTCTATGATATCTGCAAGGCTATTATACATGTATATAATGTACTATGGTAGTTACTTCTCTTTTTGACAAGATCTACATTCTAAACCAACAAGAGACCCCCCCGTCAAACTAAATCGTCAATTTTACTCTACCTTGATGCGATCAACCAGAGTCTCATACCTCGGTTAATATTGTTTTGATTATCTTAAACATACCCGAAATCAGTTTCAGAAAAAAGAAATCTATAAATAGCCTAAACTCGAGATGGGTGAACGATCAAGTTTTTGAAATTTTTTTGAGATACGACCGAAGTCTAATACCCTTCTGTTTGTTTTCTCAAAGGTGTTTCCCAGAAACCCAATGATGACTCCATTAACCCAATCAAGCTACTTGGTCTACAGTTCTTCTACACCTCGTAGGGAGATGCGATCCCTAGATGGAGCCTATGTTGGAACACTTTTAAAATAATAAATCTGAAACATTACCCTGTTTCTTTTAACTTCATCTCAAAATCAACCTTCAATAATAAATCATTTTTGTCTTCTATCCTTAACTAGTATACAAGGTCCACCGTTGATCCAACTCTCTCATCGATCGAATGATCCCTCTTTCCCAAACATTTTGGAGCTGTATGAATGTTAAAAAGGTCAAGCCTCTAGAGACTTGCTTTGGAGTTCCGAATTTCGGATTTTTGTGGTTTGGGCATTTCACCATATAGCAACTCCAAAATCCTGATATCCGAAAAGTGTTCAAAGGGCCTTATTCATCATACATGTATACCTTCCTAAGATTTGACACTTCATTATGAGTAGTGTCATGTCAAAACACCCATAAAGTTGTTTTTCCGACACTCGAAGAACATTGATAACAAAGAGCTAAACCCATTTTAAACAAGTTAATTTTGATTAATAATTAGTTAAATAATTTTGCACTTTCGGAGTTCGGATATTTTCCATCCACTGCACTTAAATATCATGAAGCACGAAACCCCAAAATACTTGAAGATAAGAACAATTATTTAATGGATAAAACATGATTAAAATTAATTAATCACTTCGTGATTTCGCATTTCAGGGATCTTGTCTCGAGAAACTACCAAAATCCCAAGGTCCGAAAATCCAAAGAAACACTTAACGATAAATGTGATTAACTAATGCATTAATGAGGATTATCTTGTGATTGATTTTTCGCTGAATCGTAGCTCGGGTAAATTCAAATGTTATTTGTCAAAACTTCTAATCATGAACCACCAGACATTAATGACATTAATAATCGATCTACGACAATCATTTCAAATAATATCTCTGAACACTGCCTAAATATTTTCATTAAGGAAAGTGAATGCACCATTAGTAAAGTATTCGTAACTCAACTCATTTAGGGGAAAAGGATATTGAAGTTTGAATTTCATTTGCGTTTTCACAGAAAAGAAAGTTTGAGAAAGATAAGAAGTTTGTGAATTTCTTGTAATAGGTAACAGAGTTCTGAACTTGTGATATCATGGATCCCTGGAAACCAGCTAAAGAATCTGGTAAAATCTCGGACCTAAACACAGATGCCTTCTCAGACACGTCGCCTAGAACCATAGACACCATGAAAACCTCGACGTAGGTATTCGATATTCTACAGTATGAATTGATCAACTGCCCAGATGATTCAGGTGAAGAGGTGACTAAAACCCAAGCTATGAGATACAAATAAGTTGCTCAATCAGAGCTGCATAAAATAGCAATGCAGCCTAGGCTCACGCCTTATAATGATATGATTGGCTGGGCACTAGAGAATGTCGATCTCACGACGAGGAGTATCTGCAATTCACAAAGGGTTGCAGTTGGGTCCTTCCGACCAGAGAATTTCCAGATGATGTACAAACTATCCCTAGTTCCCAATTGCATTTATAATGCCACCTTCTTAATGGACTTCGACAAAAAAGAATGCACGCAATATGGAAAGAACCTACCTAACTTGATCAAGGAGTGATTTTCACGTCCTGAGAAAATTAGAGCAGACACCCATGGCATGTATCATGTTGCCTCATTAAAGCCTCACATGATGTATGTATCTATGATGTTATGTTGGCTTTTCGAGAAGGAAAAATGTGCTCATTTCTTATTACCATGGGTGCCAATCATGCATACAGTAGCAGAGGGGTACTCCTTCGATTAGGCCAAAATATTATTAGCTAATTTGGTCAGGGAAATCACATAATATCGGTCATTGAAAGCCAAAGGGAAACCTGCCCCATTTTACATGTTTTCTTATATTATGGATGCCCTTTGTTTCATGACGCCATTTCCTTTGATGGGATGGAGCTAGAATCTGACCAACGTTGAACCAATACACTTCTATCACTCCAAGTTGTGGGAGGACAAATCAAAATATTTCTCTACGAAATCTATAACTATGTGGTGGTGTCGATGCATATTGTTATATATGGGTGCCCACCTCCCAGTATTTTTGACAAGATAGTGACGAACCTGGGAAAAATAGCAGATTGGTACATTGAATAACATTTCTCTTATATCAGGGTTTTTGGATGTTTCATCCCTCTACATGCATTACCCAAGTTTCTACCAGATTGACTGGTGTGCAGAGAGGTTTCACATAAAACTGTGTAAGGAGGAATCAATAAAGAACTAAAGGCAGCGCAAAAAAAGTATCGCCCTCCTTTCCTTTGCATATTGGTGTGTTTTCACTGTTAGATTTCGACCACTCAAAGGTAGAGGCCACAACCCTAGAAGACACTAATCTTGTTAATATTGAATTCAAGAAACATGATCCCCATAAGATCATGGGAAATCATATGGCTCATTACAATATGAAAATATATGAGCATGAAGACTCCCCACAGGATGAGATATTTCGAGAAGAAAGATTTTATTAAGAAGTGTTGAGCCGAGTCTGAACTCTAACTCCAAAAGAATTGTGCGAGTTCTATAATTTTCAAAGACATCGAAGACATAGCGTGCCTAAAGTCTTATAGGGAGGAGCCCCGATATCTCCAGCCACACAGGAAGTTTCGACCCAGAAATTAGAAACAAGAAGTTCTAGTGGATGAGACATTCAAGAAAATTTGGAGAAAACAAAGGTTATGACATAGAAAGAAAATATTTCATCATCAAATCCACTAGATGATCAAACTAAATCTCAAGATGAAGCTTTGATAAAAAAGGGTGAAGAGAAATCAATGTCCACACCCAAGAAATCGGCTACAAACAGAACAGGGCAACAACCATCCACCTAGATAGACAACCCTATCAAATCAGTCACACCTTTACATTCCAGTAGGGGGAACCCGAATGCCGAAGTCATTTTTATAGAGGATCTCACTCCTATTTCGGTTGAAGAAATGCCCCCTTCCGACTTCTTATACATCAAGAATAGGAGATTTGTGGTAAAAAGAGAAATGCACCAAAGGGAGTGTTCAAATTTCAAAAGGCATAGAGTGTTATATGATGGTTAGGCCTTAGAGGAGGAAGAATTTTCTATGGAAGTGGCAGGTACATTGGGAGATTTTTCCACAATAAATCAATGTTCAGATGGGATTCTAGCAGAACAACTGAAGCAAAAGGATCTGTTGGTGAAACAATTGAAAAACCAAATGAATATTGTGGAACAGAGTGTGAGAAATGAAATGAATAAGGTTTTTGAGCAGATCAGAGCCTGCAATAGGTGGGAAATCCAACAACTTAAAATTAGTCTTGATGAAATGCATAAAAATGCACAGTCAAGCAGAGAATTGGTCATTCAACAGCAAGAGTTGGTCAAACAACTGCAGGCTAAAATAAACTTGACTGATAACAAGGCAATGGATATGGAAATTTTCCAAGCCTAGACATTGGAGGTGCACGAGAAGCTAGAATCACCCCAACAAAACCTTTTGACTATAGTAGAATATGTTCAAAACTATTATCGGGTGGTAGACCATTCTTTAAATAACATTCACCTTAAGGAGAGAGAGGTCATTGCAACTCTAGTTACATTCTAGGAGGCTATTTTATTAGCAACAAAGGATGTAGTAGCCAGGGCTACTAGATTGTCTGTTTCAGAGAGGCCAATTTAGTTGAAAGTAAAAGGTTAGTCTGGGAAGTGAAGAAATATTGTGAAGAGGCATGTTCCTCACTCAACAAAGAGTCGTTGGACATTGAAATAGATAGTATCTCTGAACCCCTGGGGAAAATTGATATTGCAAAGAATCAACTTTATTCCAAGACGAGCATGGAAGAATCTTCGGCCACAATCCTGCAATTGAAACAATTTGACATTATCCAGATAAATAAGTCGATAGTCAATCCTAATCTGCGGTTATAGTCTATATATTTATAATCCAGGAGAATGGAAGATAGGAAACCTCACATAGAAGTTAATTTATATACTTTTGAGGTGAATGACACACAGAGCCTTCCAGGTTGGTGGTGCAGTTCGTAGGCAGATGTGTTCAGTGTGTCAAGCAAGGAAAATCCAACACATCTAGGGACAAATGAGACAACGTGTGTGTACCATTCACACAGTTCATGATTAGAGGCCATTTGTTTCTGATATGGAGGACAAGAAGAAGAAACGTCTCTTCTAGCAGGCGAAGAGACAAAGAAGATGCAAATGAAACTATTCAAATTTCACATATTGTAATATTTTTTTTTTTTGAATTATGAGAATGCCAACCGCCTAGGGTTGAGATCATTTTTGTATAAATGCATAGTTTGAAGACTTAACACAGGCTACTTCTTGTTGAATGTAATAGAGAAAACTCTCCTTTTGTGAGAATTAATACAAGTGCAGAAAAGGATTCCAATTTTTGTGCAGTTTGAGTTATCTTTTCCTCTTGTATTCCATATTTCTAATTTCCCTTATGTTATTCCTTGATAAGTGAGTGATTTCAATTTAGTACTACTACTACTGTAGTCACATTTTATCAGTTGTTTGATAAGCAAGAAGTTTTTCCTCTGTATTTGCTATAAGTAAATACAAGACCTGTGAGCTATTAGGATTATTGTATCTCATATCCTTTCAAGGGTGCATTATTTAATTTCTTGTATTGTGAACAAAGTAAGATTTATCTTGCATTGATTCCTCATTTTGTTTAGCAATTTTGTAAGTTTTTCTCACATCGTTTGATTTTATAAATCGACTCAGACGACAAATTACAGCCTCTGTCTTGTTCTGTCATTATTTTCATTTGAGGATTAATTATTATATAACTAACGGAAGAAAAAGCACCTTTCAAAACTTTCCTTTATATTTATGATGCCTTGACATTACCCTTTTGAGCCTTAAGTGTAATCTCAGGAACAATAAAGCCAATGATAGAATGTAGCAATATTGAGGGATTTGTTGTTGATGAGAGGGGAAATGGATTAGTTTTGAGAGGAAGAATGATGACTACAATTTTTACATGGAATGAAAAAAGGTATATTAAAATTGGAACGATGTGTATGTGTTAATAATTAGTATTAATGACACCAAGGTCTACCATCCTAGAGACCTAGAGGACAATCAAAAGATTTAATTTTTTCTTTCCTTCATTGGAGCAATGGAGGGAAACAAATTCCTATGGGATTGCATGGAAGAGAAGGGAAATATTATACCTTGTGTTTTTCATGGCCATGGGGGAGGAACTCATGGCTAATTGAAGGTTGGGTGATTTTCCCAGAGGAAATGTATGATAGGTGCAGTAGTAGTTGTCTAGGTCCATTTGAATCATGAGTTTGTGGTTGGGTTGAGTGTGACTATAGCCACTTAGATATTTCTCCACCTTGGTGGTTTCATATATTGTCTTAGGGGTGGATTCCACATTGGAGTCCAATAGTTGGACATGAAACACACCCCAACAACTAGTTTGGTTCATAATTCACCATGAAAGATAAGTATTTGTCTTAATTTCTATACGGATATTTATATATCGTGTTTCTAGTGTTGATTCCATTAATTAAATTGATATATGTGTTAATCATACAATAGAATGGTCTTTGAATGAAATACATGCATATTGTTTATACAAATAGATTTGCATGAGTATTGTTTTTATAGTGAGTGGTTAATTCTTTCCATCATATTTATTCTTTAAATCATACTTCTTGGTAATGTGTAAATCTTGTATAGTAAGTGATTATGTGCATGTAAGTGAATTTTATTGAAAATATCTAAATATTATTATTTATGCATGTTTAATTCCAATGATGAATTCATTTCTTGAATGAAAATAACCAACATTAATGGACCAACATAAATTCAAGATTCATGTACACGAGCTCAAAATATTTCATTAAGAAGACCAATATTTATACACGTCCAAAAGCTAATTCTCAAATCAATCATTACCTATAATATCTCAACAACCTCTCCACATATATCTCAACCATAACTTCTCTATCTCAAATTAAACCTTCGAGACATAACAAACTAACAACAATACTAACAATAATTATATCTAGAGTATGAAAAATGAATCATTATTCCAACATTTCTCCCCCATAATGATCATTTGGAAATATTCCAAGATCATCACTGAATTTACAAAACTTTTCCTTTGGTAGTGCTTTGGTGAAGATATCTACTACATGTTTTTATGTTCTACAATACATGATCTCAATCACACCTTGTTGAACCAAATCTCAAACAAAATGATACTGAATATCAATATGCTTTCTCTTCTTCTAAAAAACTGGATTCTTGGTCATTTGAATAACACTTTGATTGTCACATATCAATTGAGTGGGTTTCTCCTATTTCTCATGTAGATCCTCCAAAATTATTCTTAACCAAAATGCTTCACAAGTTGTTGTGGTTGTTTTTTTATACTATGTTTCTGTTATGGAGAGAGAAACTATATGTTTCATTTTAATACTCCAAGCTATTGTTGTTGTACCCATGTTGAATTAATACCCTAAAGTCGATTTTATGTCATCCATGCAACCTTCCCAATATGAATCTCTATAACTAATTATCCTAAAATCCTCTATAGATATGTATACTAAACCATATCCAATTGTATCACACAGATATCTCAAAATCCTCTTAACTGCTTTCCAATGCAATTCCTTGGATTCTGACATGAATATTGATACCATACTGACTATAAATATATATATCTATTCGATTTGCAGTTAAGTAGATCAAAATTCCAACCAATTGACAATATAGATTAACATCAAGTGGATTGGATTCATCATGTACATATAACTTCAACTTGACTTCCAAAGGAGTTGTTGTTGTCTTATGATTCAACATGTTGAAATTCTTCAAAATATCCCAAGTATACTTGTCTTCTGACATAAAAATATTATCTTCCTTATGCCAAACTTCAATACCCAAGAAATAATGAAATTCACCAAACTCTATCATCTCAAATTCAACAATCATATGTTACTTAAATTTCTGAAACAAATCAAAATTATTTCGTGTAGATCAAATCGTCAACATATAGTGCAACAATTAGAATATCTTGACCCGACTGAAGAATACAATGATTAGGTTCAGATGAACCCTTGACTAAGCCATGATCCCAAAAGTACTTATCATTTCTTAAATACCAAGTTCTCGGTGCCTACTTGAGGCCATACAAAGCCTTCTTTAACATGTAAACTCAATCTTGTTTTCCTAGAATCCCAAAACCTTCAAGCTTCTCTACATAAATTTCTTCATCTACATAACCATTTAAGAAAGCTGATTTGACATCCATCTGACAAATTTTTCATTTGTATTTTGCATCCAATGCAAGTACCATCCTGATTGTGTCTAAATTGGCCATTGGAGAAACGGTTTATGTATAATTGATTCCTTCATTTTGTGCATATCCTTTGGCAACTAAACGGTCTTATGTTTATCAATTGAACCATGTGAGTTATACTTAGTATTATATGTTGGGTATGTGTTATATTCTTTGCATGTGTGTGTGTGTGCGCGTCAGATATGACAACTGCATCTGATGATCTCTCGTACTAGTTCCCTATTTGTTCCATGTGCACCGGGTGATTTCCTAGGTGGGTCCCAGGGGGGGGCAAGTTTCCCCCCCTGGTTACGCGTAGCATTCGGGGCAGCGCCCCGAAATTTTTTGTTTGGGCAGTTTTTGCTATTTTTAGCGGTTTACTAAAAATAATCCTGGTTTTAGGGATTAGGGTTTTTGTATCTATGGAATACTTAAAAAAATTGTATATATTGTATAGTGAATGGTGAAATTCGATATAATGAATATAAGAAAGGTTCTCCCGGTTGAGGGTTTCCGGTATAAAATCTCTGTGTACTCTGTGTATGAGCCATTGGTTAAATTCTATTTTTCTTAAGAATCTATATGCATTGCTTTACTTCACAGGTTTAAAACTTACATGTGTTATCAAAGCTCTTTTTTGGCTTCAAAGGGACACCTTTGTTGTTGAGGGTTTGGCTCGGTCTTGATAGATCAAGTTTATCTTGGGTCTGTGATAAACCTGGGTTTAGTGGGAGATTTTGCAGTGGATATTCGAGTATATAAAGAGGAATGGCCAGCTCATCTAGAATCGAGATAGATAAGTTCAACGGTAAAAACTTTGAGCTATGGAAGCTCAAGATGGAGGAACTTCTTGTAGACAAAGAACAATGGATCATTGTGGATCCTGGTACACAACCTACTGGTACACCATCTACTAGCACACAAGCTACTGCTACACAACCTACTAGTACACAAACTACTAGTACACCAGCTACTGGTATGTCGAAGGAATATTGGGAGAAGTTGGATAGAAGAGAAAGGAGTATTATTTGAATTTGCCTAGCAGATTCAGTGTTGTTGAATGTCTCAAAAGAATCTACAGCCAAGGAACTATGAGATAATTTGGGGAATTTGTATCAATCAAAGTCCCTGGTAAACAAGTTGTTTCTTCGAAAGAAGATGTATCATCTTAGGATGGAAGATGGATGTTCTGTGATAGAACATCTAAATGCCTTTAATACTCTAGTAAGTCAACTTGGCTCTGTTAATATTATGATTGCAGAAGAAGATAAGTGTATTACTTTGTTATGTTCTTTGCTATACTCTTGGGATAATCTGGTTGTAGAAATAGGTAGTACCACTCAATCTACATTGAAGTATGAGGATGTAGTTGCATCCTTGTTATCTGAAGAGATGAGGCAAAAAATAATGCATAGTCATAGCATAGATGCTTTGTTTGTAAGAGGTCGTACCCAAGATAGGAACCTTGGTAAGCCTTGGATGTGGAGATCTAAATTTATAGGTAGATCTAAGTCTCTAGGAAAATCTTTGAGGAAATGATGGAAGTGTGGTAAAACAGGGCATTATAAGAAAGATTGCAAGTCTAAGAAGGTTGAAAAACCAAAGGGATCTGATAGTACCTCTTCCACAGAGGTGAAAACCTCCACTAAAGAAGGAGGTGATGTTTACCTGGCATCTACAAGTACACATGCATACCATGATGTATGGTTGATCGACTCAAGTGCATCATACCATATGACTCCTCACAAGGAGTGGTTCTCCAAATATGAAAAATATGATGGTGGTGATGTATTCCTAGGAGATGACTCGACAACAAAAATCTTGGTACGTGGAAGGGTTAAGTTGCTGCTAAAACATGGAAGTATTAGAACACTTCCTGGGGTTCTGCACATTCCAAAACTAGCCAAGATCCTAATATCTGTAAGAAAGATGGATGATGCAAGAGTGGATACTATATTTGGAAAGAACACTTACAAGATGGTACGAGGAGAAATGGTGTTGATGAGGGGATCTCGGTGTGGAACTCTATACAAGTTGTTGGGAAGAACTTATACTAATGGGTGTAACAGTCATGTTGTCCCTGAATAGAGAAATAAATAAGACAAGACCAATATTGTCCTTGGAAAGAAGACCATGTTGTGGCATCAAAGACTGGGACATATTGGAGAAAAAGGCCTTCGAAAACTACATAGTAAAGGTATGGTTGAAGGTATGTCTAATTGCACTCTAGATTTTTATTTTTGTCAACATTTCATATATGGTAAACAAAATCGAGTAAGATTCCCATCTGGTTCTACAAGAGCAAAGGGGATCTTAGAGTTGATACACAATGATGTGTTTGGACTTGTTCCTGTTCCATCCCTAGGTAAATCTATGTATTATGTTTCATTCATAGATGATTTTTCAAGGAACACATGGATTTATTTTCTTAGAAGGAAATCTGAGGTATTTGATAAATTTAAAGATTTTAAGGCTCTGGTAGAAAATCAGACAGAGAAGAAAATAAAGGTATTGAGAACAGATAATGGTGGAGAATTCCGAGGAAATGAATTTGAAGAATTCTGTAAGAAGTGTGGTATACCAAGGAAAAAGAATACTCCATACACTCCTCAGTAGAATGGATTTGAAGAAATGATGAATAGGACACTGATGGAAAAATCAAGCAGCATGCTCAATGGTGTTAGGTTAGGACAAGAATTCTGGGCAGAGGTAGTGGGTACAACATGTTACCTAGTCAATTGATCACCTTCATCAACCTTGGATGATAAAAATCCACACGAGGTATGGTCTAGAAAGAAACCCTCTCTTCAAAATCTTAAAGCATTTGGTTGTGATGCTTATGTACATGTTCCAAAGGAAAATAGAAGTAAGCTAGATAAAAAGGCTGAAAAGTGTATCTTTATTGGTTATAAAGATGGTGTTAAAGGTTATAAGCTTTGGAACCTAGAAATCAAGAAAATTGTTTACAGTCGAGATGTTGTTTTCAGAGAGGTAAAAGATGTGTCCAAACAAGAATTCCTACCAACGCAAGAAAAACCTGAGAAAATAGAGCTTGAGCTAGATGATGCAAAATCTGAATCATCTGAAGAAGAGGAAGCAAAATAAGAAGAAGAAGAACCTCATACCCCAATATTGAGGAGATCAGTGAGAGATAGAAGGAAACCATAAAGGTATAGTCCACCTGATTTTCATTCCAATTTTTCTTTATATATTACTGATGATGATCCCAGAACTGTTAGGGAAGCAGTGAATTCAGAGGATAGTAAACTCTGGAAGAAGGCCATGGTTGAAGAAATGGATGCCTTGGATAAGAATGAGGCATGGGATATAGTTGAGTTTCCATCTAGAAGAAAATCTGTTGGAAGCAAATGGTTGTTTAAGAAGAAGTTTAATGCACAAGGTAAAGTGGAGAAATACAAATCTCGGTTAGTAGCAAAAGGTTATTCCCAGGTAGAGGGAATTGACTTTGGTGTGATTTTTTCTCCTGTTGCTAAGTTAACTTCTATTAGATTTCTTTTATCTATTGTTGCTTCTTTTGATCTTGAAGTGGAACAGATGGATGTGAAGAGAATATTCCTACATGGGGATCAGGAAGAAGAAATCTACATGAAGCAACCATAAGGATTTGTAGTGAAGGGAAAGAAAGAGTTGGTCTGTAAGCTAAAGAAGTCACTATATTGTCTGAAGCAATCACCCACGATGTGGTACCAAAAGTTTGACACATACATCCTTGGATTGGGATTTGTAAGAAGCAGGGCTGATCACTATGTATATTCCAAGAAGGTTGGTAATCACTTCATTTATGTAGTGTTG
>JZKD02S0845508.1:215876-229281 GCA_000966675.3 Picea glauca | reverse complement strand
TTCATTTATGTAGTGTTGTATGTTGATGACATGTTGTTGGTAGGAAATAACATGGATGTTATCAAGGAGGTGAAATCATAGCTATCCTCCAAATTTGACATGAAGGATCTCGGTGATGCTAATTTCATTCTGGGAATGGAGATTAAAAGAGATCGTGCAAACAGGAAACTCTGGTTAAATCAGAGAAAATATGTTGAGACGATACTGCAGAGGTTTAATATGCATGGAAGTAAACCAGTCAAGGTTCATATTCCTATAGGTGTAAATTTATCTACAGATCATTGTCCCAAGACACAGGAAGAAGAAGAGGACATGTCCCTTGTTTCATATGCCAGTGCAATTGGTAGTTTGATGTATGCAATGGTCTATACTAGATCGGACATTGCACATGCAGTGGGAGTTTTGAGCAGGTATATGTCAAAACCAGGGAAGGAGCATTGGACAACAGTAAATAGGGTCTTCATGTATCTTTGTGGCACCACCAGTTATGGATTATGCTACCAAGGAAGACCAGGATTGGACAGAGTTATGGACATACATGGCTTTGCTGATGTAGATTGGGCTAGAGATCTGGATCACAGAAGATCTACAAGTAGGTATGTGTTTAACCTATTTGGAGGAGCAATCAGTTGGATGAGCAAAAAATAGGTTGTAGTGGCACTCTCAACTACAGAAGATGAATACATGGCAACCACTCATGCAAGAAAGGAAGTAGTATGGTTACAAAGATTGTGTTCAGGTATTGGGTTGGTACAACAAGAAATGAGATTAGATTGTGACAGTCAAATTGCAATATTCCTAGCAAAGAACCCAGCTTACCATTCGAAGACAAAGCATATTGATGTACAGTATCACTTTGTGAAAGACATGGTTGAGGAAAAGAAGGTGTTGCTGGAAAAGGTTGACACTTTGAAGAATGTTGCAGATTCATTGAAAAAGTCTATGAGCATAGAAAAGTTCTCCTGGTGTAGAGTAACAATGGGCATTGCTACCCTGGATTGTTGACTATAAAATCCCCTAGACCCCTGGATGCAAAGAAAACAACAAGTGGGAGAATGTTGGGTATGTGTTATATTCTTTGCATGTGTGTGTGTGGGCGTGCCAGATATGACAACTGTGTCTAAAAATGTGTTGTATTCTTTCCTAGGGGGGTCCCAGGGGGGGAAGGTATGCCCCCCCCCCCGGGTTAAGTGTAGCGTTCGGGGCAGTGCCCCCAAATTTTTTTTTGGGGCGGTTTTTGCTATTTTTAGTGGATTTTGTTATTATTAGCGGTTTACTAAAAAAATATCGGTTTTAGGAATTAGGGTTTTGGTATCTACAGAATACCTAAAAACATTGTATATATTTTATAGTGAATGGTGAAAATCTATATAATGAATATAAGAAAGGTTTTCCCAGTTGAGGGTTTCCGGTATAAAATCTCTATGTATGAGCCATTGATTAAATTATGTTTTGCTTAAGAATCTATATGCATTTCTTTACTTCACAGGTTTAAAACTTACATTATACCCCCATTTAGTGCCAATTACATCCTTTCCTTTTGGTAATTTGACCAAGTCCCAAGTATCATTATTCACTAAGGAATTAAACTTTGCTTCCATGGATTCATTCCATTCTTTCTTATTTGATGCTTTTACATAATTATTTTGGTCATCCACATTCATTAGTTTAGCCATAAGTGAAAAATTCAAAATGGAACTTTGTGATCTAGTAATTCTTTTCTCAAAATTTATATCCATCATATCTCTTTTAGAATGACCTATGATGAACCACTTGGGATTCTTATTATCTTCATTTGTCTTATAATTAGATCAATTTCCCATGACTACTTCATCCTTACTTAAGTCTATCTGTACATGTTCTAGATGATAAATTCCATGCTCATTAAGCTCAACCTCTCTGCTTATTATAACTTTTTTTGCTTCAGGATCAAACACCGTGTAACTTCTCGTTTCAATACTATATCCAATAAAAATGCACTTCAAAATGTTATTATCCAATTTCTCCCCTTTTCCTTAGGAGTATGTGCATATGGAATGCAACCAAAAACTTTCATGTGTGCAACACTTGGCTTGTATCTTGACCATGCTTATTATGGAGTCAAATTCAATATTTCTCTTGTAGGATATTTATTGAGAGTGTAAACTGTTGTGTGCACCGCTTCGGCCCAAAATTCATTTCCAAGATACTTAGTTTTCAACATGCTCCGAGCCATTTCAACTATGTTCCTATTTTTCCTTTCCACAACTTTATTTTTTTAAGGATAGTATAAATTGGTAAACTCTTGCTTTATTACATTCTTCTTGCAATGATTCAAAAGTTCATTTGATTTGTATTATCCCCCATTATCTATCATTAGGGTGAGAATTTTCAAACCACTTTGTTTTTCAACCAATTCCTTAAACTCAAGAAAATGAGAAATTACTTCAGACTACTCGTACAAAAAATACACAATGTCTTCTTGGAATAATCATAAATGAAGTTGAGAAAATAATGTTCCTTTCCAAAAGACAACGTATCCATTGGACCACCAAAATATGAATGTAGTAGTGCTAGACGTTCTTTATCCTTCCATGTTATATTTGAGAAAATTTCCCCTTGTTGTTTCCCAAAAATGCACCCTTCATTTTCTTTATCTCCCATCTTGATATTAGGAAGACGATTCACCATGTTATGCTTCCTTAACAACACCAAACTCTAAAAATTTGAATGTCCCATCCTTAAATGCCAAAGACTTTTATTCATTTCTTATACAATATTCAAATTGTGTGAATTACTTGAATCAAAAGAAAGCTTGAAAATTTTGTCTTCGATCATTTCTCCTCTTGCTACCACTGCATTTTCATTTAACTTATCCATGATTAAACATTCTTTATTATTAAACACTAATTTGTAGTTTTTCTCCATCATCTTTCCTACATAAACTAGATTCTTCTTCAATGTTGGTGTTGGCCCTTGGGTATGGAAGTATGTGAAGATCAAGGAAGAAAAATCTAAAATGCGAACTTTGCAGAAGATACAGTGATTGTTACTAGGTCGAAGTGAGCAAAAGAGCAGAAACGATGGAGCGAAGTAAGCCGTTGGATGAGGAGATCAAGGATGACAGATCAGTAAGAAAGAAGGATCGTGGATGAATCAAAAAGTGGAGAAATTCACCATTGGATGCCTTAAAGCACCACACGAGAAGGAAGGAAAGACACGTTGGTGAAGCCCTGAAAATACGGGTCATGTTGATCTAGGGTTTTAGACACCTAGGGTTTTGGTATATAGGGTTTTGGACACCTAGGTTTCGACCTATGGATGTCGGTGAGCTATTGTAATGTATAGAAATAGGTCAAGAGGACCTGGGTTGGGTTGTTGGTTAGTGTCGTTACTATTGATCGATCTAGTTGTTATTTTCAGTTGTTGTGAGAGATTATTGTTGAGAGAAAGAGAAGCGTTGAGTGTGAGAGACTTCTGTTATTGTAATATCTTCAAATGGGTGCGAAGATCAATCCTGCAGCTAGGTGTGCTGGGAGGGGAGAGCAAGAGAGGAGAAGAAAGAGGATCTGCTAGCTAAGAGCGCAGACAAGAGCTGTATGCATCGTCTTAATATATTATAAAGCACAGTTATGTGGACATATCTCTAGAGAGAGGGTGAACCACGTATATTTTGTGTTGTGTGTGATTGATATTTTGTCTCTGTCATTGATATATTGTGATTTCATTACTATCTTAGATCTGATAAGTAGATGTGCAGGGTAGATCTAAGCTGATAAGTGATATATGGATGTTGTGTTGCTCTTGTATTAGATCCACTTGGTATTCCCCTTAGTTGTAGACATCTCTATCCTTCATCCCCCTCATAACTTCTTCGGGTAAGGCTGCATTTGCTTTGTAGGTGTTGCTGAAAGGGCCAATAGTTAGGGATTTGTTGGTGTGTTGTTGTAGTGTTGAACCCTAGGTTTTCCCCTGTGCCAACAAATGGTTCCGTTGTTGGGACATGAATCATCTTGAGGGAATTTCAAGGTGGTTTCCATCGAAGACAGAAATTGAAAAGTGGATAGAGGATCAAGAAAAGGACTTCGCTAAAGCCCAGAACAAGAACCCTAATATTAGTACAAAGGATTGGTTGGAGAAATATATCTTCACTGATATACATGAAATTTTCTTTGGGGGAATCCATCAGGAGCTGTATGAGTGGCTAGCTAGATTAGCAGACACCCAGTTTGAGATCTGATCTAGACCTCCTGTGGTTTGGACATCAGAAATGATCAAGAAGGTCAAGCAAGTTGATAACACCATATCATGAGCATTATATCACTTGTTTGATAGTACCATTGGAGGGTACATCACAGAGTTTGTTGTTGATAGAGTAGACTCATACAACCAAGATGAGAGATATTTCTTTAAGGGACCCAGAGGAAAATTTTTACAATTCCTGAAGTTGAGACTCAAGATGCTATTGCATGAGAAGAACATCTTGAAGATACAATAGATTGGTCGGATCTAGAAAGGCTAATGTTAAAAAATGAAAACAGTGATAGCGACACAAAAGCTGGACATACACGCAGTGGGAGAGTGTTCCGAGAAGTTCACCTTACAAACCTGTTTAATCAAAATTATGGGGATGAGGGTTTATATATTGGAGAAGAGGTAGATCTGACGGATGAAGATCAGTCAAGATCCACTAGGACAGAGGAAGGAAAAGATGAAGAGCTTCGTCAGGAAGAACCTGAAACTTCAGGAACTATGCAGACCGTTGAAGTAAGTATTGTTATCCCTCCTATCGATTTAGTAGTATTAAGAAATCAATGTAATCTCAACCACGAGAGCATCCCGAGCACTGTTACTAGTAGTCCACCACATATTCAGTCAGGGACCCTAGGAATATCTATGGCAGACGAGATGAGGCTTCCTGTTTTTAGGGGAGATGGATTTGAAGATCCTGATCAACACTGGTTCTTATGTGAAGTCGTATGGAATATTAAAAATGTCACTGACAAAGATGTCAAAAGAACCCAGTTTAGTACCACACTAAGGGATCGCGCACTGAGTTGGTACATGAAGCTTGTCCAAGGACTTGCATAGCCTAAGCCACTGAATCAGATTAAGAATGCATTGATTGCAGAGTTCAAGAAACCCAAGTCAGAGTCACAATGTATTATAGAGCTGAAAGAGATCAAGCAGAAGGTGGCCAAACCTATTTGGGAATTTGATCAGAGATTAAAAACCTTAACAGACCAATTAACTTTTCAGATCCCAGATGAATAGAACAAATAATGGTTCATTGCTACCCTCTTACCACACATCATAGTTCCTCTGATGAAATAGAATATTGCTTTGTAGTATGAGGTGTTGGAGATCGCCATGAAATTAGAATCAACCCCTATGGGAGACTCCAACTTAGGTATGAGTTAGATCTTGAGTCAGCTAACTAGTTTGTATTTGCAGGTCGAAGATATGAAGAAAGACAAGGGAAAAGATAAAAGAGAAGAAATCTAGTGTGTTAGATGCATATTGGAAGGCCATGACAAAGAACACTACCCCCTATTCAATGAATACTTGGCTTCTGGAGCTATGAGCCCTTTGAAGCAAGTCACCTTACCCTGGTGAAAGGTATGCAGAAACAGACATTGCCCTAGTGAGTGCTATTACATGCAAAAGTATGTTCAGACACCTACAAAATTGTATTGCACATTCTGTAAATACATAGGGCATGATGATAGGGGTTGTAGGGATTATGATCTCATGCGTGAAAGGTTGAGATACATATACAAGATTCAATGTGAAGTACAACAAGAAGGAAACACTACGCAGTATAACTCCCTTGGGTGAGGAAACTTCAATCCTCGTGGTGGATTCAGAGGAAGAGGGTGAGGAGGAGGAATGGGTCGAGGCTGAGGAAAAATAATATTTTATAACTACACACAACCAGGACACCTCGCAAGGGACTATCAGAACCCTTGTACCACTTGCAGCTATTGCAACTCATTTGAACATGTTATAAAATATTATCCTCTGCTGCTAGCTAAGCTTCAGGAAAGACAAGGACCTCAACAGAACCTGCAAGTGCAACTGATATATGCTAAGCCTCGCGAAGAAGACCCTAGAGTCACTGTTATAACCAAAGGAGGCACTGTTACAGGAGATGACATACTCACCCAAGGAAAGATTACCAAAGACTCAGGAATCAGGAAAGCTATAGAGAAGACACAAACATTTGATGCAAAGAAAGAAAGAAAAATATTTGAGGAGGCAAGAAACAAATTCATAGAAGACCTAAGTTCCTCATCAAAGACAAGACCAAAAGTGAGAGAATATGGCATGCCTCTGGCATTTGATCATTTTCCTTCACCAAAAGAAGGAAAATAGGTAAACAAGCTCATGGAATTTCTATATACTTGTATTAAGTTGATTCAGGATGAAAGCATTGTACAAGAGTTACACAATTTAATCAGACAATATGAGCTAGGAAAGATAGATTCCTTACTAAATAGGGAAACACACCAAATCGGTAAGAAGAGAAGGAAAAATAAGGAATTACATTTGAATGCTCAAATAGGAAAGTATGAGATAGATTATGTATTCCTTGACTTAGGGTCGGAGGTCAATGTCATGACGAAGAAAACCTGGGCATTGATGGGAAAACCAAAGTTGTTCTATTCCCCTACCAGGCTTAGGATGGCTAATCAACAAGATGTAAGTCCCTTTGGTAGATTGGAGCATGTCCCTATGAACATCGACAGAGTAAGGACATTTGCAGATTTTGAGGTAATTGAGATAGTTGATGATAATTGTCCTTACCCTGAACTATTAGGAATTGATTGGGTTTTCAATAATTCCACTGTGGTTGATTTAAAGAAAATACTTATCACTTTCAAAAGAAATGGCCTTTGGTTCATCCCACCTTTAGATCCAGATTAAGGTCAACAGTACATAGAACCTATCAGAGAAGAAGACCACGCATATGGACTAGAAAATATATACAAGCTAATAGTCAGACAACATGATTACATTAATCCTACAGTCGATGGGAACCTAAGCTGGCGAAGTGATAGCGCATGTTCATCAAACTCAAAAGAATAATTGGAGAACTAGAAGAATAAAATGTATGAGGTATCTACCAAAAGATGTGCTAGATTAACCAGAGAAGTTTGCTGGATTGGCACAACCATAAGTAACTTACCCACCTTTGATGGTCTAAATCCTTTAGAAACCTTCTTGTCGGACTTTGAAGAAAGTGTACCAATACAACAAAGATTGTTGGAAATGGATGAGGCCTTGAAAGCCACACCAGCAAGATGGTGGGGGACACATAAACACAACATTATAGAATGGGTACAATGTTGTACCATGGTGACAACACGGTTCTCAACACAAGTAGAAGGCTATGAAGTTCACTACACAAGTCACAGCTACCCCAAGGACCATGTGTTGCACTGTGAGGAAGAATGGAGAAACATTCCTCAAGAAAAATGGGTGCACAAATTCATTAACACACTGGACACAACACCTATCAACTGGTACCTCCAAGCAGAGTTGCGCCTTATCACTACGGATTGGGAAGATATGACTCAAAATTTTGTAACAACCTTCTTATTTGAAAGTCAATTTATTTCAAGAGATCAAGCACTACAGATTGTCAGACAGAAAGTCTTTGAGGAGGCCTCTAGCCTCTCTTTAGATAAAGAAGAGGATGAATGGATTGTGCCTCTCTAGAAACTACAAGGTTGTTACAAAATCAATGCTGATAGAGATGATGATCCTAGGAGGGTGAACATCGCAGAAACAGAAGGCCAGAGAGATGTAGAAGGACCAGGAGTTGAGTTACCATTTATTAGACAGCTGATCAAGATTAAGAAAGTCAATATTGGAACAAAGCAGACACCTAAGTTTGAAAATGTTGGAGATTATTGGGATGTTGCTACCATTGACAAAATTACAGAGTCACTACATGAATATCAGGACTTATTTCCAACCAAGTTCATTGATATGAAGGGAATTAAAGGACCTATGGGAGAGATGAGGATCCCTTTAAAGCCAGATTCAAGACCAGTCAAACAGAGACCGTACAGAATGAACCCTAAATATAAGGAAAAAATGAAGATTGAGCTCGACAAAATGCTAGAAGCTGGGATTATAGAACCTGTGGAAGAATCAGAGTGGATTAGCCCTATGGTGGTGCAAGACAAGAAGACAGAATAAATTGGGATTTGTGTAGACCTCAGGAAGATGAATGATGCATGTTTACATGACTCCTTCCCTGCAATATTCACTGACGAAGTGTTAGATAATGTGGGAGGTCAAGAGGTATATTCTTTTACATATGAATTGTTTGGATACCATCAGATCTAGATTGCCAGGGAAGATTGCCATAAGACCAAATTTGCAATAGAATGGGGATCCTACCAATATACAATGATGCCATTTGGATTGAAGAATTCCCCAAACATCTTTTCCAGGGTGGTGGTTGAAGCATTCAAGGAATTTCTTCATAAATTTCTAGAAGCATATTTTGATGATTGGACTATTTTTAGTTTATTAAAAAATCATATTGAATGTCTAAGGCTAATGTTGGATAAATGCAGGCAGTGTCAAGTTGCCTTGAACCCGAAGAATTGCATTTTCTTTTCACCATTTGGAGTGTTGTTAGGTCATATTGCATGTAAGCAAGGATTGTTGGTAGATCCATCCAAAATCGCCATTATAGTTGATCTACCCCCTCCTACTTCAGTCAAACAGTTGCACACTACGTTGGGACACACAAGATACTACAATAAGTTCATTAAAGGATATGCTTAGATTAAAACACCCAAGGAGAAGTTGTTGAAGAAGTATTGTTAGTTTAGTTGGATAGAAGAATGCCAACAGAGCTTCGACACACTGAAACAAAAATTGGTTACTGGGCCTATTCTAGTTTTTCCAGATTTGACCATGGAGTTTCATGTGCATGTCGATGTGTCTTCCATTTCTTTATGAGTTGCATTAGAAAAACCTGGAGGAGGATATATTGACCACCCATTAGCCTTTTCTAGCATGAATCTATCAACTGCTGAGATTAATTACACAACCACTGAGCGAGAAGGGTTAGCCATGGTGTATGCATTGTAGAAATTTAGCCACTACTTGTTGGGAGGACACTTTAAAATGTTTATTGATCACTCTGCACTGAAATACCTAGTCAAAAATCCAGTGTTGGGGGGAAGGATATGTATATGGCTTCTGCTATTTCAGGAATATGATTTTTAGATCATAGTAAAGCCAGGGAGAATGAAAAAAGGTCCTAACCACTTGTCAAGGTTGGAACATGGTGAGGAGCCGACTAGTTTGGAGGATGCACTGCCAGATGCACAGTTACTGTCCATTAGAAATATCGATGACCACTTCACAGAGATAGTCCAGTTCCTATCAACAAGAATTTCACCTAGTGAGTATACAATTCCCCAAAATAAATAGCTAGTAGTGCACATTGCAGACTTCTCACTTATAGCTGGACATCTATACAAGATGGGACCTGATGAGGTATTAAGAGGTGTCTTATGGAGGCTAAGTCCCCACTGATCCTTGAAGAGGCTCATGAAGGCATCTTAGGAGGACATTATGTAGGTAAAACAACTGTGCAGAAGATTCTTAGAGCTGGCCTTTGATGGCCTACCTTAAACAGAGATGCTAAAGACTATTCCAGAGCCTGCTATGTATGCCAGAGAGTTGGGAAACCATCCAAAAGAGTTTAAATTCCACTAGCACCACAAATGACCCTACAAACATTTGAGAAATGGGCCATTGAATTCGTTGGACCTATAAACCCACCAAGAAAGTGCACGGGAGCAAGGTACATAATTACAACAATAGAGTACTTGACCAGATGGACCGAAGCCAGAGAAGTTAAGGACTGTAGTGCAACTACAGTTGTGCGCTTCATATTTGATGACATCATAACCAGGTTTGGATGCCCAAAGATCCTTATGAGTGATCAAGGTACACATTTCATCAACAAGACAGTTGAAGCCCTGATTGGAGAATTTACAATCCACCATTAGAAGAGAAGACCATACCATCCACAAGAAAATGGGATAGTTGAAGCATTCAATAATATTTTGGAAACAAAACTAATCAATATTTGCAGTGTGAACATGGATGATTGGGATTTAAGAGTACCGACAGTATTATGGGCTTATAGAACCACTTGCAAGAAACTAACAATGCAGACCCCTTTTAAGTCGGTATATGGTCTTGAAGTTGTAGTTCCAATGGGATAGCTAGTACCAATCCTAAGAATTGTTGCCTTCACAGATATGGATGACGCTAGCAATGTTCAAGAAAGGCTTGCACAGTTGGTTGAACTAGAGGAAGATAGATTTATTGCAGGAACCCACCAACAGGTTCAGAAGGAAAGAGAGAAGGCCTATCATGACAGGCACATCAGGAAGAAGGCATTTAAACAAGGTGAACTAGTACTGATATATGAAAGTAAGTTCATCAAAGATCCTGGGAAGTTCAAAATGCATTGGCTAGGGCCATATGGGATTTCTTATGTTACAGAGGGAGGAGTTGCACAATTGAAGACTCTGAATGGTGAGTGGAAGGAAGGATTAGTCATTGGGAGTTAGCTAAAGTTGTACTATGACAATCAACTTCCTCGCAGTTCTCAGTAAACACAAGAATAAAAGGGTATAGGTACCAGGTACATTTGAAACTGGGTACCAGGCACATAAAAGATAGTCTACACAAGGAAGGAGAGGAGGCAAAGAGTAGAAAGCAGAGGCTGCACTGCGTAGTCTGAAATCGAAGTAAAAAAGGAATTTGAGATTTGAAGTGCCTCGGGACGAGACACAGGTGAGTGTTGGGGGCCTGTTGTCCCTTGGGTATGGAAGTATGCGAAGATCAAGGAAGAAAAACGTAAAATGTGAACTTCGCGAAAGACACATTAAATGTTACTAGGTCGAAGTGAGCAAAAGAGAAGAAAATACAGAGCGAAGTAAGTCATTGGATGAGGAGATCGAGGATGACAGATCAATAAAAAAGAAGGATAATGGACGAATCAGAAATCGGAGAAATCCAACATTGGACACCTTAAAGCACCGCACGAGAAGGAAGGAAAGACAGGTTGGCTAAGCCCTGAAAAATACGGGTCATGTTGATCTAGGGTTTTAGACACCTAGGGTTTTGGTATATAGGGTTTTGGACACCTAGGTTTCAGCCTAAGGATGTCAGTGATCTATTGTAATTTATAAATATAGGTCAAGAGGACCTGGGTTGGGTTGTTGGTTATCGTCGTTACTATAGATTGATCTAGTTGTTATTGTTGGTTGTTGTGAGAGATTATTGTTGAGAGAAAGAGAAGCGTTGAGTGTGAGAGCCTTTTGGTATTGCAAGATCTTCAGCTGGGTGCAAAGATCAATCCTGTAGCTGGGTGCGTAGGGAGGGAAGAGAAAGAGAGGAGAAGAAAGAGGATCTGCTATCTAGGATCATAGACAAGAACTATATGCTCCATCTTAATATATTATAAAGCATAGTTATGTGGACATATCCCTAGAGAGAGGGTGAACCACGTATATTTTGTGTTGTGTGTGATTGATATTTTGTCGTTGTCATTGATATACTGTGATTTCATTACTATCTTAGATCTGATAAGTAGATGTGCAGGGTATATCTAAGTTGATAAGTGATATATGGATGTTGTGCTTCTCTTGTATTCGATCCACCTGGTATTCCCTTTGGTTGTAGACATCTTTTTCCTGCAACCCCCTCATAAGTGCTTCGGGTGAGACAACATTTGCTTCGTAGGTGTTGCTGAAAGGGCCAGTAGTTAGGGCTTTGTTGGTGCACTGTTGTAGCATTGAACCCTGGGTCTACCCCTGTGCCAATAGTTGGTGTCAACAAAGTGTCATCAATTAACTTCTTCTTTCCATGCAATGTTGGAATTGCAACTGTACCTTTCCCTTTTACTTTTGAAACTCTATCATCACCAAATATAACTTTACTAGAATAATTTTCATTTATTCTAGTAAACAACTCCTCTTGAGATGTCATATGAGTTGAACATCCTGAATCAATATAACAAGATTTACTTTATTCATTATGTGCCATCAAACTTGATATGAATAACTTCTCATTTTTAGTTTCTTCAACAATTGTAATCGCACCTTTATGTTCCATGTCATGAAATTTTTCGTAACAATCTTTCTCAAGATGAACAAATTTGTGACATTAATAACACCATGGTCCTTGTATTTCTCGAGATCTATATCTTCCTCTTCCTCTTCCACGAGATCCTTCTCTTCTTCTTCCTTTGAACTGACTCTGACTTCTTCATCTTCCTCTTGAAGTATATGCACTTCTCTATGAATTTTGTGGATATTTTTTCTTATTATGAAAACCTTGATTACGAAACTATCATTTTCTTCTTCCTCATCCTCTATATCTTGTAGAGAAATCATTTTTTGTGTGTTCACTGGAAGAATTTTATGCAATAAATAATAAATAACCTCTTAATTCATCGATTCTCATTACATTCAGATATTTATAAACCATGATACTAGTGGAAACCATTTCAAACTTTGACGCAAGACTCCTTAAACTCTTCTCAATTATCATTTTTTCTAGAACTTCTTCACCCAACGTCCTCATTTGATTAAAAAGATCTTGTATTTTGGTGATATAATCATTCACAAATTCATTACTTTGCACTTTAGAATTTTCAAACTTACGACTTAATGTTTGTAATTTAGTGTTTGTTTCTCTTTCATGGGTGTTTTTTAATATTGTCCATGCTTGTTTAGAAGATTGTGTTGCATTGATTCTTGGAAAAATTGATTCATCAACTGAGTTGCCTAACAAAGAAAGTGCTTCATTATTCCTCTTTATGAGTTCCTTTAATTTTTTCTTTTTTGTAGCATCCATAGATTTGTATTATTCATCGAAAGGCATGTCATAATCATCAATTACAAATTCCCATAAGTCTTTGTTAATAAAAATTGATTGCATTCTTTTACTCGAATAAAAACGTTTGTGAGTTTGAGAAGCACAATATTACTCGTAGCCATTCAAAATTAGAAAGAAAGAACACCAAATCAACACAAGTTTTCCCACTTCAAGTTTGGATGAAAACAATTGTCCTGTAACATCCCGCTCTGGCGCACTTACCGAATTTATTCTTTGAGGACACCTGCTCGCAAGTGATCTGGATTTTTATGATGATGAAACTTTTTCCTTCATTGTAATGCGTTAAGTTATATGATAGGATGTTTTTACTACTTGGTGTAGATAGGTGTTGTTGACTCAGTTTCATTGAGTGTGCAGGGTTTCTTACCTTGAGGATGCAGAGGCATCGATGGAACTCCCTTGGACTCCGGATTGAGTCAGGGAGTGGGCTAATTGAGTTGTTTCATTTACGGTGATATTGATATGTTGTGATGATATG
>JZKD02S0845508.1:150626-192577 GCA_000966675.3 Picea glauca | reverse complement strand
TTGGGTTTTGTTGTCGGAGTCCTCTTATTACGCGCCATTCCATAAGGGGCGTATTTGTTCTTCTTATTTACGTTGTACTGGATTGTATTCAGTTAGTTGCTTGGTGTGTTGTGTCAGGTGGGATGTAGACACCTCCGTGCTCCTCAGAACCGTCGCTAGCCCTGAGACCTTAAATGGTTAAAATCGATGGGAACCTGGGCTTGAGCGTTGATTATGTGCCTTGGAGGTCCTAACCTTGGTATGAATAATATATATATAGTTTGGTATGAATAATATATAGTTTGGTATGAATAATATATATATATAGTTTGGTATGAATAATATATATATAATTTAAGATATTGATTTTTTGAATTCAATTGATATATGTTAAATCTATAATTGAATAGTCTTTGTATGGAAACCTTGTATATTATGTATGAAAATTTATTTTAGTTGAGTATTATTGTTACCGTGAAATATTAATTCCATTTGGCATATTTACCTTTAAATTGTAATTATGGGTAATGTGTGAATTGTGCATGGGTAATTGAAATGCACATGTAAATGGAATTCCCTTGAAATTTTTTGAAGATTACTATTTATGCACGTTTAATTCAAATGACGAATGCATTGTTAGTTAGTGGTTATTGAAAATCAATTGTCTTGGACGTCAAATCTAATGGGTTGATATGTTTATCTTTGTTTTTCATATATGTATCCTTTCACGGTTATATTTGGTTTAAAATTTGAACTATGCGGGTGGATTTGGTTATGCTAATGGATTTCTTTTCATATGCATGTGTATGAATTTTTAATTTGGTTTCCATGTTGATTTTCATTATGAAATGTAATTCTACCTTTGTTTTCTATAGAACATATATTCCATTATGCTACTTAGAAGAGAAGATGAAATTTGGAGTAGTTGTGCCTTGACAACCTAGGGTGTCATCCAAGTATTTGATAGATTGGTAGCAAGGCCATGTTTCAGTGTAATTGAGGCCTCTAAGAAGAGTAATTAGAAGGTTTTTAACATTCTAAGAAGTTTCAACATCAAATAATGTAGAGTGTATAAACTAGTAGCATTCTAAGGACATTCTAAGGATTTTCTAAGCTGTAAGAATTTAATGGGATGCAATGGAAGTATTCTTATGGCTATATGAAAGGGAAAACGTTCTCTCTTGTTCATTCTTATATCCTTCCAAATAATTAGAGATTCTCTTATCTCAATTATGGTGTAGCTTATATGGTATCAATGGTTCTCACTTCTATAGTTGGCATGATGCCATTAAGAGCAAGTGGGATGATTGAGAATTTCTTTTGTTAATGAGAGTGAAAATAGATTGGTTCTGACTAAAGAAAAACCATGGCTACAATGTCTATGGAGTTTGAAATAACATATATTAAAAATTCAACCATGTGTATATGACATGGATTTATAATGAATACTAGTTCATTTACGGAATATCCAACATAAGAAAAAAAAAGAGTTGAAATCTATACAGCACAAATAATTACATAATTGATAACAAGTGAATGAATTGATTTACAATTAGTCTTCTAACTATATACATATATGTCCCCAAGGTGTAGGACAATCAGTGATGTGTGTTGTTAAGGAACCCTGTGATGTTAAGTCACTGGTTCGAAACCTGCGGGGACAAAAAATCCATCCATGTTAAGGGTTGGTGTGGCTCAGGCTGGGTGCGATCCATGAGTGATTTTGACGACTTATATGCCCCTGAGTCGCGGTTTCTCAGCTACAGACTAGTCTCGCAAGTCACGGACAAACTAGCAAACAAAAAAAAAACTATATACCTATATGAATTGACTAGTCATGAAGTGAAGGGTTGTGTCCCTTATTATTGTTATGTAATGTTTATTTATATACTTTATACTCATTACATTGCCTCCCCCTTGAAGGATGTTTTGTCTTCAAAGTATAAAATGTTATGTTTTTATTCTTGCTTGTAATTATTTTACATGATACTCTATTCTTGATGTTGTCATTGTTGAAGAAATGGGACATTTTATCTTGAAAGTACGAAAGTACCAAATTGAATAGTTGTATTTTTTAAACGTTAATCCACCCTAGTTCAATCTTCTATGGAATTGTGTGCATATTGTTGGGTTAATCTTGACTTATTCATTGATGGGTTTATTGTTGGTGTCTTAAGGGCCCATGATATTAGGTAATCCATGGTATTTTTCCATAGTATTAGCATATGATGAAACCTATTTAAAGGCTTGAATAATTCCATTGTAAAGTTCCTTGAGATGCTTATTCTTTGGCTAGCTTGGACAAATTGGCCAAAGTGAATGACGATATATTTTTGGAAGATGATTTTCCCAGTAGAGAGGTATCCAGGGTAAAAATATCTTGTCCATTTTTTGATTTCTTTGTGATTGTTGATGTTACTCCTCTCACTATGGGTTTTTCATTTGGTATTAGAGCAAGGAAAACCTAGAGTCTCTAGCAAGAGTGGATTGATGATGGGAACAATAGAGATACCAAATGGTATGTGGATAATGAAGCAGGTATATTCTTTGAGCATCACATGCTTAGGCACCCAATTACAAGCATTAATTTTGGAGTTGAAATTTAATCACATGTAGATGGGCATATGTCTATAAGACCTATTTTGGCATGCACACCCCTGGTTTGATTAATAACCGATGTAAATTCTAGATATAGACCTAGGTTATAGGGGGCATGTTGTATTCCCAAAAAACCAATTAATAAACTTTGAGGGGGGGAGGTGGTTATCCCAAGTCAAGTTTAAAGGGGGGGATGTTGGGTTAATCTTGAATAAGTCATTGATGGGTTTATTGTTGGTGGCTTAAGGGCCCATGGTATTGGGTAACCTATGGTATTAACATATGATGAAGCTTATTTAAAGGCTTGAAGAAATCCATTGTAAAGTGTCTTGAGTGTCTTGTTCTTTGGCCAACTTGGTCAAGTTGGCCAATGTGAATGAAGATATATATTTGAAATATGATTTACCTAGTAAATGGGTTTGCAGGGTAAAAGTATCTTGTGCATTTTGTGATTGCTTTGTGATTATTGATGTTACTTCTCTCGCTTTGATTTTTTCATTTATAAGGTTTTTGGATAAGAGTTTTTGTATTGGGATTATAAGAATGATTTCTATTTTGAGACCAAATAGAAATGGAATTGATATTGTTTGGAGTATAGGTAAATTATTTTCTTTGTTTACAATGATATTGATAAGTTGTCTGGTTATAGTATTCGATCTTGTGATTAGCATGTTGATAAGGTATCTGTGTAACATGATTTTTCCTTATTTTAAATTTAGTTTTTTTGTGATTCATCTTTTGTATTATGCATTCTTCATACACTTTTGTTTCTTTGTTGAACATTGATATTTTATTAGCATTGACACTCAGATAGTTTTTTGTTCCATTTTGGGTGGTTTTGGCACACAGTTTTCTGGCCCATGGGTTTTGAATTATGGTTAAGGAATTAAGGTTGTAATCTAATCCAAGTCAATTGATTAAGGTTTTGGATGTCGTGGAATCATATATATATATTGTATTTATAAATGGTGAATTTAATACAATAAGAGTTAGAAGTGAGGCTCTAAACATTTGTTGGTTTTCCCAATTAAGGGTTTCCAAGGTAAATTTATGAGTACTATGTGTGGATTCTTTTATATATATATATATAGAACATGTCTATGCATTGCTATACTGTAAAGGTTTAAAATGTACATTTGGTATCATAGTAGTTATTGGCTTCAAGGGGATTCTTTTGTTTCTAAGGGTACAATTATCTTGAGTTTGTGATAAACTTTATTTCAATGGGAGCTCTGCAGTGATGATTCTTGTGGTGAAATAAAATGGCAAAAAATTCTTAAATTGAGATCGACAAATTTAATAGGAAAATCTTTGAGCTCTGGGAGCTGAAGATGTAGGATCTTTTGGTAGATAAAGAACAATGGGTCTCTGTGGATCCTAGTATTACACCTATGGGTATGTTGATGGAAGACTAGACAAAGTTGTATAGGAAGGAAAATAGGGAAATCTGGTTGTGTCTTTCAGATACAATGTTATTGAATGTCATGAGAGAAACTACAACCAAGTTTTTATTGGATAAGTTAGGGGATTTGTATCAATCTAAGTCCCTGTTAAACAAACTTTTCCCTTGGAAGAGGTTGTACCTTTTGAGGATTAATGATAGAGACTCAGTGATAAAGCATCTAAATGACTTCAATACTATGGTAAGTTAGTTGTTGTAAGTTGACATTAAAATTTTTGATGCATATAAGTGTACGAGTTTAATATGCTCTTTGCCAAATTCATGGGATAGTTTGGTTGTAGCTATTCAAAGTAATGCAACCACATTGAATTTTGATGATGTGGTTTCATCCTTTTTATTGGAAGAAATGAGGAGGAAAACTATGGATAGATAGAGCACAGATTCCTTATCTATAAGAGGATATTCCCTTGATAGAAATGAAAATAAGTCATCGAGTGGGAGATATAAATCTAGAGGTACGTATAAATCTGATCTAGGTGGATATTGGTGGCCACCCACCTATTCCACTTGGACCCCCACCATTTCTTCTTTCAGTTTTTCAGTTTCCGCACAATTTACTATTTTTAGCAGTTTTTCAGGTCCTGAACTTTCGGAGCTGTTTTGAGGCCATAAACGACATTTTTTGGGAAAACGGGGATCAACATGGAATTTCCTTTGATGTTTCTCACATCAAAAGTGTAGTCCCTGGATAGATATTTCTAACGAGGTATTGATTACATCAAACGAAGATCGTATGCCTAAGTTACATCCTCGGGAAGTTGATGTACCAATTTACCCAAACGGGGCCCATAGTCTTGGTGTTTCTTCTCCTAGGGTTAGGTATTTGGATGTTTAGGGTTTTCCATTGTTTATCAATAGTAAATAGGCCTTTGAGCCTCATTGTAACACAGATCAGAGGCCAGTAGCCGCCACATCTCTTCTCAGAGATAAGCTACCAGTGCCCTAGCTAGTTTATTTCCATTCTGTCTGTAAGCATATTTCAGTCATTTGTTATTATTGAAATGAATGCATCTTTGCGTTTATGTGTATTTATGTATTTCAATGTGTTCCTACATAAATCCATATCAGTGGTATCAGAGCAGTCTACTTGTTCTCTATCCTTCTTTTCATATCCCTAATGAGGTCAGGGTATAAAGAGTTAGGGCTCGATCTAGTTGAACCTTTGCAAGATCAACCTCACAAACCTCAACAATCGCCCATGGGGGAAGAAAATAAAGATGAGGGAGAAGGAGATCCTATCAAAATATTTCTCGAGGATGCCCTCAAGAAACAAAGGAACGCAATGATAGACAACTTTGCCCAGATCCTTCAACGACTACCCATTGGCAGGGCATCTACATCCAACAGCCACTCTGGAGGCGCCACTCATTTTAAGGTACAAGTAAAATTTGACATTCCCATAGTTGAGGGCCAAATAGATGCATATGTCATTGATATATGGTTGAATCTATTAGAAGGATATTTCACATTTTATGACTTTTCTGACCAAGAAAGATTATTTTTTCACTCCTCAAAGTCACCCCCCATGTCAAGGACCTGTGGGAAACCTACTGGGAGCAATAGGGTGAGGGGGAACCCTCTTTGTTCTCATTCACACCCACTTGGAATTCTTTCTGAGACGCAATCAAGGAACAATATTATCCCATGGGGAGCTATGAGGACAAATACATACAATGGACTATGTTTCGGCAACAAAGGGACCAAGATGTGCATGAGCTGACGAATTTGTTTCATACCCTACGCACAAAGTTTGGTATTAAATATTCAGAGAAACATTTGGTGTTTAAGTACTGCAGTTGTCTACACAAATACATTCAGGAGGAAATAGAGTTCCTAAACATCTCCTCTCTTGGTGCGGAATACCGGTATGCTTCCAAGATTGAGTAGAAGTTCAAATAGAAGAAGAGAGACTTTGGGTTTGCAAATCAGAAGCAAGCAAAAGGTACCCCCAAAATGCAGAACAAAGGACCAAGTCAAGGCAGGGTGGATCAGGACAACCTGCCAAAGCCGCAAGAAAATAACAACACCACGAAGCCAAAAAAGTACATGGGGAAGTGGTGTGAGTTCCATAAGAGCTCCACTCACAACACAAGTGAGTGTCGGGCCAAGCAGTCATTGGTAGCTGAGTTGAAGGCTTCTAAATCGGATGCATGCTCTGACTGTGAACCAGAAACTGACAAGGGGAATGAAAGGGGGAAGCAGATTATCGATGTAGATCCCAATGCCACCGTTTCCACCATGAATATCCAGAAGGAGGAACCAGAAGATCCAGAGGAGGCGGAGAACCTCTTCCATTCCAAGATGTGGGTAAAGGGTTCCCTATTATAGTTGATTGTCGACAGCGGAAGCTAGAACAACCTCATATCAGTAGAGGATGTGAAGTGGTTGGGCTTGTCGACCACAACACACCCACAACCATACACCATCGGGTGGTTGCACCAAGGACGTGACCTCCATGTTAGCCAACAATGTCGCCTCCCCTACAACATCAAGCCCTTCACGGATGAGGTATTATGTGACATTGCTCCTCTTGATGTTTCTAATGTATTATTAGGCCAAACATACATGTGGAAGTGACATGTTGTGTATGAGTCTAGGCCTCATGTTGTTATTATTACTTTGGACAATAAGTTGTACAGGATACCGAAGATAGCATCGCCTACCACCATATTTTTGGTTATTGCAAAACAATGCAGTAAGCTCATTTCCAAAACAAGGAAATTTGTTTTCCTGATGATCCACCCTCAAGGAAAGAAGAAGATTGTGGCCACAACCTCCAAACATGGCCCCTATGCACGACAACAACAAATGGATAAGGTCATGGAGGAGTATGAGTACATATTCACCTACTCCGCAGGGGTGACTCTACACTGTCAGGTCAAGCAACCCATTGATCTGACCCCAGGTGTGTCGCTTCCCAATGGACCAATCTGTCGGCTCTCTGTTCTAGAGAATGATGAAATCAAGAGGCAGATTCAGGAGTTGTTGCAGAAAGGTCACATCCGATTGAGTTCATCTCCCCGTGGGAGCCTGATAGTGTTGGTGAAAAAGAAGGATGGGACTTGGAGACTATGCATTGACTATTGGGTGTTGAACAAGATTACTGCCTAGAATATGTACCCGATCCCATAGATTAATGACCTTCTGGAGCAACTCAAGGGGGGGGGGATATTTCAGCAAGATCGAATTGAAGTCTAGGTATCACCATGTACAAATCGAACCCTCTAATGTGTGGAAGAATACCTTCAAATCCAAGGAGGGCCTTTTCGAATGGTTGTTCATGTCTTTCGGGTTGATGAATTCCCCTGAAACCTTTATGAGGCTAATGGATGACATCTTGCGGCCATTCACGAACTCATTTGTAGTGGTGTACTTGGATCACATTCTGGTCTTCAGTCATACTTTGGAAAAGCACCTCCACCACATCCTAGAGGTCCTCCAAACACTGTGGCAACACAAGTTCTGTGCCAATTTGGAGAATTGTACTTTTTTCATGACCTAGGTTCAATATCTGGGATACATTATTGATGAGCGGGGGGTGCATGTGGATCCAGCCAAGATCCAAGTCATTTGGTACTGGCCAACCCCAACCACCCTAACAAAACTCCACAGATTTTTGGGTCTTACCAATTTCTACTGCATGTTTGTGTTGGGATTCTCTCATATCACTTGGCCCTTGAGTCAAGTCACTAAGGGAGGAGCGAAAGAAAAATTATTTCCATCTGAATCTCAACATAAAGCGTTCAGAGAGTTGAAGCATCTAGTCTTCTCTACACCAGTGCTCACATTACCAGACTTGCAACAACCATTTGAGATCAAGACAAATGCCTTTGACTATGCTATTGGGGCAATCCTTACTCAACATGGGCATCTAGTGGAATATCAAAGTGAGACACTTTCCGACACAGTTCGAAAGTATCCTACTTATGAAAAATAGATGTATTCCATTGTGCAGGCTCGCCGACAATGGAAGCATTACATTTTGGGAAAGGAAACAGTCATCCACACAGAAAATCGACCCCTGCATTTCATACAGACATAAGGGAAGTTGCATAACGATCTCCATTAGAAGTGGTCCAGATACCTGCAACAGTTTCATTTGAAAATTAAGTACAAGAAAGGCAGCACCAATAATGTTGCAGTTTGCCTCAGCCGACCACCTATCGTGGTGCTAAATACTGTGCTCAAATATTGTGGGAATGAGACTTCCGATTGGCCGCTTCTCTACAAAAGTGATACAGAATTTGGCCACACATACAATATGCTCTTGGAGGGTAAGGAATTTCCCAATTTTGACCTCCAATATGCCCTACTATGTCACCTAGAACACCTTTGTGTTCCTTCAAGAGAGCATGCCAATATTATTTGGGAGGCACACTACAGTTAGGTCGCTGGGAATTTCGGGGCAAGAAAATCATGGCAGTACTGTAAAAGTATTTCTATTGGCCAAACCTTCGACAGGATGTCAGGAAGTACATCAAGTCTTGCACTGCTTGCGCCATTTCCAAACCGACCATCAAGAAACAAGGCCTCTATACTTCGTTGCCTACCCCTATTTGACCTTGGGAATCCATATCCATGGATTACATGTCGGGTCTTCCTTCTACTAAGCATGGAAATGCCTCTGTTTTTTTGGTCATCGACAGATTATTGAAGATGTCCATTATGATGGCCTGCAAGAATAATATCATAGCAGAAGCCATTGCTAAACTCTTCTTTGAACGAGTGTGGGTACACTTTGGGATCCCATAGTCTATCATCTCAGATTAGGACATCATGTTCCTCAAATCATTTTGGTCTAGTCTCTGGTCGATGTTGGAAACCAAGCTCACCAAGTCCACATCTTTCCATCCACAAACTAATCACCAGACAGAGGTCGTCAACTGAATGACTGTACACATTATGCACATGTAAAACTCAAAGCGTCCATGCACATGGGATGAGAGCCTCCCATATGTACAACACAAATACAATCAGGCTCTCCATAGCTCAACCAACCATATCCCCTTTCAGGTGGGCTTGGGATTCCAACCACTATGTCCCATTGATGTAGCCATGCCATTTGTGGCTACTCAAGAAGATTTAGCTCATGTCTAGTTTGAGGCAGACAAGGAAAACAACTTCATTGAGCACATTCAACACATTCGCCAACAGGTTCATGACATCTTGGACATAGCCAATGCTAAATACAAGTAGTGACATGATCAACATCAGGTGCCACAGAACTTCCAAGTGGGCGACAAAGTTTGGCTACATTTGAAAAAGAAGCACCTCACTAGACCCCACTGCAGGATTCACTCGCTCTGATATGGGCCATACACCATCACCAAGGCTATAGGGGACAGTGCCTTTGATCTTAGTATTCCACCATTCCTTGGTCATCACCCAGTGTTCAATGTGGACTGCCTTCGACCCTACTTTCCACCGCTACTAGACACATCTAACATGGCAGAACAACTCACACTAACAGAGTTAAATCCATATTGCCTAGAACAATCCACAACTTATTAGATCATGGATACAAAGATCAAGTGCACCTAACAACAAAGGATATATCTATATCGAGTTGTCAAAGTAGGCCAACTCCTTCACCAAGGCAAGTGGCTCACCAGGGACCAAGTTCAACAGAAGTTTCCTCATCTCATGGAGGAACTCAATGCAATGGAGACCATTTCTTCCTAATGGGGGAGGAATGATCCATGTGGATGTTGGTGGCTACCCACCTATTCCACTTGGACCCCCACCATTGCTTCTTTCTGTTTTTCAGTTTCCGCATAGTTTACTATTTTTAGCAGTTTTTCGGGTCTTGAAATTCCGAAGCCGTTTTGAGGCCCTAAACGATGTTTTTTGGGAAAACGGGGAGCATCAAAAGTGTCTTTCTAACGAGGAATTGAGCACGTCAAACAAAGATCGTACCAATTTAGCCAAACAAGGCCCATAGTCTTGGTGTTTCATCTCCTAGGGTTAGGTCTTTGGATGTTTAGGGTTTTCCATTGTTTCTCAATAGTAAATAGGCCTTCAAGCCTCATTGTAACACATATCATAGGCCAGGAGCCACCACATCTCTTCTCAGAGATAAGCTACTAGCGCCCTAGCTAGTTTATTTCCATTCTGTCTATAAGCATATTTCAGTCATTTGTTATTAATTAAATGAAGTTTTATTTCTGTTGCATCTCTGCGTTTATGTATATTTATGTATTTCATTGTGTTCCTGCATAAATCCATATCAAAATCACTAGGAAAATCCTTAAGGAAATGTGGTAAAACGAGGCATTACAAGAAGGATTGTAGATCAAGTGTTGAGAGAGGGAAGAGATCTAATGATGTTCATCCCAAAGAAGGGAAGACCTTCTCAGAGGAAGGAGGAGATGTGTACTTGGATTATTCAAGAACACATGCAGATCATGATGTATGGTCGATCAATTCAAGTACTCCTTTTCATATGACTCCCCACAAGGAGTGGTTTTGTGAATATAAAAAATATAATAGAGGTGACATTTTCCTAGGGGATGAATTGACAACCAAAATCATAGGATGAGGAAAAGTCAAGTTGTTTCTCAAGGATGGAAGGATTAGAATATTCCCCATGGTTTTTCACATTCTATAGATGAATAGAAACTTGATATTTGTAAGTAATATGAGTGATGCAGGTGTACTTAATGTGTTTGAAAAGGAAACTTGCAAATCAATTTGAGGAGAAATGGTTTTGATGAGGGGAGTTTGGAATGGAACTTTGTATAATCTATTGAGAAGCATTATTAGTAAAGGGTGTAACAATGTTCTTGTTCTTGAGGGTGAAAATGGAGAAGATAGAACCCCTATAGTATTTGGATAAAAGACAATGTTGGGGCATCAAAGACTGGAACATATTGGAGAGAAGGGCCTTTGAGCACTACATAGTAAAGGTATGGTTTAAGGTATGTCTAATTGTACATTGGATTTTGATTTCTATGAAAATTGTATATATGGTAAACATAATCAGGTAAGATTATGATTTGGTGCTACAAGAGAAAAGGGAATCTTAGAGTTGGTACACAATGATGTGTTTAGAACTATTCGTATTCCATCACTAGGTAAATATGTGTACTATGTTTCATTCATTAATTATTTCTCAAGGAATACATGGATTTACTTCCTCTCAAACTGATCCATGATCTTTTCATCATGACTTATAAAGAATTGTATTAAATGAGCATAAGTTAAAGTGTACCATTAAACAAGAGAAAACATAGAAATGAAGAGACATAAGCATCAAATCTTAGCAAAAAAACTCAATAACGGATTTTGTCCCTGGTGGACTATGTCTCCGGGTCCTGCTCTCAAATGGGTAGGCTCTTTTATTAACTCAGCAAAAGAATTTGGTAAATACATGAATATACCCCATTCTGAAATCAAGTTGCATAAATAATGCTCAGATCATAAAACAAACATCACCATTGGATTCACGATGTCGAATTACCCAAAAATGGCTATCTCCATGCTCTGATTTGACTCTAGCACTCCCAGGCCCAAGAGAAATCTTGTCTCGACCTTCATGCCCTCTGTACCTGGAATTATGACATCATCTATCTCAAAATCCATGTTGTATTGTATAGGACATTCACGTGCCTTCCCCTAGCTCTGGACGAATACACATTTTTAAATATAAAAGGTGGAAGATGTACCAAGGCACACCCTTGGCGTGTTGGTTAGAGAGGAGTTTTAAAGGCTTTGTACTCGCTAGAGGTTCCGGGGAAGAACCTGTCGGACTCTGTTTTAGGTAGTGGTTAACATATATATTTATTCATTTTTTGAACCTCCGCTATGTTTAGCGACTCGCTATAAAATCCACTAATGACTATATAGATTTGACGTCATCCACCAGATTTGGCGGACCCACCATTTCTTTTTTTAAAACAAAAATCATTCACGGGCTAATATTGGGCATTTTTGGGATGCCACATGTCGCCCCATGATTGGGCCACATGGTGCCTGCTGATTCTCCTACTCGTACACTGACATGGCTTGCCCTGTCACTGCCGTACTAACACATGGCACTCCTTGGATGGTGCCACATGGCATCTTCTGGGGGTTCCATGTGGCACTTTCCTATTCATCCTTATGGACCCTGAAAAGTCCACTGGTGTGTGACACATGGCAGCCTATGGTGCTGCCACATGGCATGATGATGCCAACATCTGTAGGATGACATCACCCTACCATGTTAGCTGCTAGCGTCAGTAGTACAGACGATGAGGTGTCCCTTGCTGACTGGTCCTAGTTGACCGCATCTTTGACCATGAATAGCTTTCAAAACGTAACTATGTTTGACGAGTCGTTTGTGCTGTTAGAAATGTTGCAACACGCTCTTCGTGATCATGCCATTTTTAATGAGTTTTGGGAACTTTGAATTTTTTCCCTTTCTTTGTATGTTGGATCCATTCTGATCATTTTCAGTTGCCTTTGTGAGTTATGAATTATTCTTATCCTTCTCTGGATCCTTTTTGGATCACACCTTCCCACTGAGAGCTTTTTGGACCACCAAAATATTTCATCAATCAATTGGTAAGTCAGGGAAGAGTTCCCTCACTTTGTCCTTCTCGATCCACTTTGCTTTGCTTGGATGGGTGCCCTTCAAGCCTACTCGAAGATAATCAACATCACCCCTACGTGAAGTCCTTGTCCTCCTGTCTAGGATGATATATTCCTGTATCTCATCCAAGTACTCAGGTGAAAACTCATTAACTGATGGAATTGAAACTTCCTCATCTTGATCCATGATCATGGGGTGCTCAAAAAGTTTCAATTTCTCAACATTCACAACTGAGTAAATATGCATATAAGGTGGAAGATCCGGATGAAAAGAATTGGTACCTCTTTTCTCTAAAATAGTGAAGAGTCCATAATGAATGGGATTGATTTTCTTGCCTTCACCCTTCAACCTCTCCTTACTGATGTGAAGCCATACCCAGTCTCCAACCTGGAACTGATGATCAACCCTGTGCTTGTCGTGTCGAGATTTATACTGTTCTTGACTCTTCTCCAACTATTCTCGGATTTCCTGGTGTATCTTTTGAATCCTCTGGATGAACTTGCGGGATCTGTCCTTTGTTCGATCTTCATTTAAATCGGTATCTCTCCTGTACATCAAGTCCAAAGGAACCTTTGGTAGGTTCCCAAAACATGTCTCAAAAGGTGAAATCTAAGTGGATGAATGTAAATCTTGGTTGTACGAATGTTTTACATAGGGTATCTGTTCATCCCATACCTTTGGACGCTTGCTGCAGTAGCCTCGAAGAAAAAGTACTATTGTTTGGTTTTCCATCTCTGTCTGTCCATCAGTCTATGGATGGAAAGCAACTCTCCTCTTCAATTTGGTGTCCATCATTCTCCACAAGCTAGTCCAAAAGTCCCCAAGGAATCGAGTATCTCAATCCAAGATGATATATGTGGGCAATCCAAAGTGAACCCAAACATGTTGAAAGAAGATATCAAAAGTCTTCTCAGCATTGATCTTATTTTTACAAGGCATCAAGAGACACATCTTTCTGAACCTGTCCACTACAACATACAAATAATCATGACCCCCTTTGGTCATGGGTAAACCCCCTACAAAATCCATGGATATACTTTCCCATGGATGGGATGGAACAGGAAGTGGTGAGTATAGCCCCAATTTTCTATTAGTGGGCTTACAAGTAGAACACATCACACACCCCTTTACATATTTAGTTACAATTTCTTTCATTTGAGGCCAGTAACAAAACCTTTGTAAATGAGCTATATTTTTTCCTACCCCAAAATGCCTAGAAACAAGAGAAGTATGAGCTTCTCGTATTACATGGACTCGTTCACTTGTAGGAATACATATCTTTCCAAGATGGTAAAGTAACTTTCCTTGCAGACAACAATTCTCTACCTATGCACCAAGGGTTAGCTTCGTATATACTTCTTTAAAATCTTCATCGATGGCATATTGTTTTATATAGCTATCATGAGATAAAGAAGCATTCTTCAAAATAATAGAAGCAACAATAGGATGTCTAGAAATCATAGAAGCTACCTTGTTACTTGTACCCTTCTTATACTTGATTACCAAGTGAAATTGTTGTAGAAAACCCATCCACCTGTAGTGTCGATATTGTTGCAATTTGGTATGTGCTAGAAGATATTGTAAGGGTTGGTGATCTGTATGTATAATGGTTTCCTTCCCTAACAAGTAGTGCTTCCATTTCTTTACACTCTGGACTAATGCATACAACTCTGTATCATATGTAGCATAGTTAACAACAACTTGGTTAAAAGTTTCAGAGTGGTAACAGATAGGATTACGATATTTCTTTAGTATTTCACCCATGGCGTATCCACTGGAATCTATCTCGATCTCAAAAGGCTGTTGAAGATTCAACAATGCTAATACTAGTGTGGTACTAATCTTCCCTTTCAAAGTGTCGAAAGGTTTTTGTTTCTTTCCTTCCCACTGAAAAGTGTTCTTCACACTGGTTAAGGCATGTAGAGGAGCTTCTATGAAGGAGAAGTTGGGAATGAATCTCCTCCAATACTGGACTGCACCTAAGAAGCTTCGAACTTTGGTTACACTTTTTGTCTCAGGCCAATTTACAATTACATCAATTTTGGAAGGGTCAATTTTCAATTGTCCTCCTCCTACAATATGACCTAAGTATACAAGTACAGTCTTACAAAATTCACATTTAGACAATTTTACATACAACTTCTCTCTTTGAAAAGTATCTGATACTTGCTTTACATGCCTCACATGCTCATCCCATGTCCTTCTTAAACAAGAATTTCGTCTAAATATACAATCACAAAGTCATCTATGAAAGGCCTGAATACATCATGCATCACACACATGAAAGTTGTCGGAGCATTACAAATCCCAAATGGCATAACCAACCACTCAAACAATCCATATTTGGTTTTAAAGGAAGTTTTCCATGTATCATGTTCTACGACTCTGATTTGATGATATCCACTGCGCAAATCCAACTTAGTGACATAGACAACATTCTTCAATTGATCAAGTAAATCATCTATGCGAGGAAGAGAGTATCGATTTTTCACCGTGATTTTATTTAAGGCCCGGTAATCAACACACATTCTCCATGTGCCATCCTTCTTTGGCACCATCACGATTGGAGAACCACAAGGAGATGAACTGGGCCTGATGACCACTTGATCCAATAATCCCTGTACCTTCTTCTTGATCTTTGTCATCTCCACAACAAACATCTTGCACATGCCCACACTAGGCAACGGAGAATCCTGTTGCAGATGTATCTCATATTGGATTTCCCTCTTAGGAGGTAATCCATCTGGTTCCTGAAAAATATCATCATACTTAGAAATAATATCAATTAATTCCTTTTTATGAGATGGATCACACCCTTGGAAAGCATCGTATGTCTCGACATCTCTCTCTCTGACAACCATGAGTATAGATCTCTTATTAGTGTTTATGATTCTGTTCATTTGCCCTACACTGACAAGTGTTGTATTTACCCTCATGTTGTGAGATATAACAATATATTCCACTCCTCCCTTAGTAAGGTGATAATTTTTCTCATGTCGAAAGAAGACTTCTTTTCTATCATAAAGATAAGGACTTCCCAACACTATGCCACATATTTCAAGTTGTACAACATCCAAATCAACTTCATCAATCATTTTTGAAGCAATAGAATATCTTACCCTACATTTTTTAGTGACATTAAGCTTGGATTTGTCACATACCCAACCAAGAGGATAAGGTTTCGGATATGGTTTCATTTCAAGACCCATTTTCTTGACAAGTGATTCAGATATTAAGTTTACTTGGGAACCCTGATCAAATAATGTATCTATATTAACATGTTTAGATACAACTTTTATGTGAAATAAATCATCCCTCTTTCATTCATCAACATGAGATTCATCATTGGAACAGGAAATAGCATGAAGAGAATCATTACCTTGTACTCCAACCGTTCTGATGTTTCCTTCATCTCCTCAATTGAAACCAAGATCTTGTTGTACCATAGCAACAATCTTTGTCTTCCCCTTTCCACCAAACTATTTTGGTTTCTTTTTCGGATGTTGTTTCCAACAATGATCTTCATCGTGATCACTCTTCTTGCAATGAGTGAAAGATGGTTTTCCTCCTTCTCTCATCACTATAGCGGTCTTCTTGTCCTTCCTTTTAAACTTCTTAAAAGTATTCTGTGGAAAATTGGAAGGTTTCTTTGTGGGATCTTCTTGAACATTTTTCCCCCTGTTCTCTAGGTGAGTGGCTTGCACACAAACTTTGTCAAGACAAGTGGGGTTAAAAAAGAGAAAATTATGTCGAATATAACTGTGAAGTGCGCAAATATACTTCATTAAAGTCTCATAAGAATCTAAAGGAATATTCAATACAAGAGATTTCTTCCTAAATTCTTTTGTGAAACTCTGTACAATTTGTCCTTTATTTTGCCTTAAGGTTTTCCATTCCATCATTTATTTATGTAAATACCCTAATGGATAAAATTACTTCCTGGTCACTGATTTAAACTCTGACCATGAGGAAAGAAGCTTACCACACTTACTTTCATCCTAAATCTTTCTCTCCCACCATACGAGAGTGATGCCTTCCAACCGAAGAGAAGCCAGTTGTACTTTAACTTCCTCTTCATCAATATGTTGGACTTGGAAATACACTTCAACCTGTCGGATCTAATTGTCTATCTTTTCAGGATTAGCATCTCCATTAAACATAGTTAAAGGAAATTTTACATCAAGCTTTAATAATGGTTTCTTAAAAGAGGATTTATGGCTAGAATGATGAGAATGATGAGAATGCTCAGAGGAAGAAGAACTATAACTCAAAGGTGAAGATGGAGGCTCAGGAGGATCTTCTCTAGCCCCTTGGTTTACCGAAGCATCATCATCTGCATGTGATTCCTTTTTATTCCCTTTCTTCTTCATCCTCTTCTTGTAATCTCCATACATTCGCTTGACCATTTTTGACATGTGATAAAATATCATGTGAAATGTTTTCTCCTATTCATCATGCTTGTCCTCTTCTACCATTTTCTTCCCTCTAGATACACAGTGAACTTCATGATTGAAAGTCTTTAGAGTTCCTTCACCCTGCTTATGCTTGGCCCTAGTAATCATTCACACTCAACAATTCAATTCAAAGATGACTTCTCTAATACCAACATGATCTGGGATCTTTTCATTGTGACTTATAAATATGTGTATTAAATGAGCATAAGTTAAAGTGCACCATTAAAGAAGTGAAAAATTAGAAATGAAGAGACATAAGTATCATATATGAACACAAAAACTTGATAACGGAGTTTGTCCATGCTGGACTATGTCTCCGGGTCCTTCTCTCAAATGGGTAGGCTCTTTTATTAACTCAACAAAATAATTTGGTAAATACATGAATATACCTCATTCTGAAATAAAGCTGTAGAAATAATGCTCAGATAAGAAAACAAACATCACCATTGGATTTGTGGCGTCGAATTACCCAACAATGATAGTCTCCATGCTCCGATCTGACTCTGGCACTCCCAGGCCCAAGAGAAATCTTGTCTTGGTTTTCGTGCCCTCTGTACCTACAATTATGACAACATCTATCTCAAAATCCATGCCAGATTGTACAATACGGTCACACGCCTTCCTCTAGCTCTGTTCGAATACACATTTTTAAATATTAAAGGTGGTGGATGTACCAAGGCACACCCCTTGGCACGTTGGTTAGAATGAAGTTTTAAAGGCTTTGTACTAATCGGAGGTTCCGGGGTCGAAGCCACCAGACTTCATTTTTGGTAGTGGTTAACATATATATCTATCCGTTGTTTGAATCTCTGCTATGTTTAGTGGCTCGCTAGAAACTCTGATAATGACTGTATAGATTTGGCGTGGTCCACTAGATTTGGCGGACCTACCATTTTTTTTTTTTAAACAAAAGTCATTCACGGGCTAATATTGGGCATTCTCGAGATGCCATGTGTTGCCCTATGATTGGGCCATGTGGCACCTACTGATTTGCATGCTCGTATGTTGATGTGGCTCACCCTTTCACTTCCATACTGATAGATGGCGCTCCCTGGGTTGTGCCACGTGGCGTCTTCTAGGGGTGCCACACGGCACTTTCATATTGGTCCATATGGACCACTGAAAATTCCACTGGTGGGTGACATGTGGCAACATGTGGTTCTTCCATCTGGCATGTTAACATCATCATCTGTATGATGATGTCACCCTGCCATGTCAGTTTTTGATGTCATGTTGATGTCAGTAGTACAGACGATGAGGTGTCCCCTGCTGACTGGTCATGGTTGACCGCATCTTTGACTGTGAATATCTTTCAAAACATAACTTTGTTTGACGAGTTGTTTGCACCGTGAGAAATCTTGTGACGTGCTCTTCGCGTTCATGCCATTTTTACTGAGTTTGGGGAACTTTAAATTTTTTCCCTTTCTTTATTTGTTGGGGCCATTCTAAGTGTCCTGAGCTGCATCTGTGTGTTCTAAGTTATTCTTAGCATTCTCTGGATCCTTTTTGGATCAGAAACAAACCTAAGGTATTTTTTAAATTCAAAGAGTTTAAGGTTCTTGTGGAGAATCAAATAGAGAATAAAATAAAGGTGTTAAGGATAGATAATGGTGGAGAGTTTTGCAATAATTAATTTGAGGAATTTTATAAGAAGTGTGATATAGAAATGAAAAAGACTACTTCATACACACCTCAACGTAATGGGGTTGCAGAAAGTATGAATAAGATACTAATGGAAAAATCAAGGAGCATGCTCAGTGATGTCGGGTTAAGAAACAAATTCTAGGAAAAGGCAATGGGTATTGCATGTTATCTAGTAAATAGATCACCTTCATTAGCATTGGTAGAAAAAACTCTGCATGAGGCATGGACTGGTAAAAAAACCTCTCTTGAACATCTTATATTTTTTGGTTGTGATTCTTAAGTACATGTTCCAAAGGAAAATATGGGTAAGTTGGATAATAAAGCTCAAAATTGTATCTTTATTGGTTCTAATAATATCGAGATGTCTTTAGAGAGGTTAAATATGTTTCTAGATAGGAAGTCCCACAAAAAGAAAAATAACCATAGACAATGGAGTTTGATTTGGAGGGTGAAAAATCTAACTCATTGGGAGAACATGAATCAAAATTGAAGAACCTCATACTCCATTATTGAGGAGATCGATTCAAGAAAGAAGACAACTAGAAAGGTATACTCCACTTGATTCCTTTTATATGTTTTCTTTGTCTATTACTAATGATGATCCTAGAACTATTAGGGAGGTAGTGGATTCATAGGATGATAAACTATTAAAGAAGGCCATGGTTGAGGAAATGGTATCCTTGGATAAAAATGAGGCTTGTGATCTATTTGAGTTTTCGGATAGAATAAATATTGTTGGTAGCAAATGGGTGCATAAGAAGAAGTTGAATGGATAAGGTAACCTAGAGAATTATAAATATCACCTAATAGCAAAGTGATATTCCTAGGTAGAGGGAATTTATTTTGGTGACATATTTTCTCATATTGCAAAATTAACTTCTATTAGATTTCTTTTATCTGTTGCTATTGATTTTGATATTGAAGTAGAAAAAATGGATGTAAAGAAAACATTCTTACATAGGGTTCTCGAAGAAGAAATATACATGAAACAACTAGAAGGTTTTGCAATGAAGGGTAAGAAAGGGTTGGTTTGCAAGCTGAAAAAAGTTCCTATATGAATTAAAGCAATCTCTAAGGATGTGGTAACAAAAGTTTGATACTTATATATTGGGACTTGGTTTCACAAGGAGCAAAGATGATCACTATGTGTATTTTAAATTAGTTGGTGATAATTTTATTTTTTGTGGTTTTGTATGTTGATGATATGTTACCGATAGGAAATAATAAGGAAATCATCATGGAGGTAAAAAATCAAATTTCTTCTAAATTTGATATGAAATATCTTGGTGCTACAAATTTTATTTTGGGCATGAAAATTAAGCAATATCGGGAAAACAAGAAGCTTTGGTTGAATTAAAGGAAATACGTTGAGACAATATTGCAGAGGTTTAATATGTTGGAATGTAAACCAGTCAAGGTTGCTATTCTTATAAGTGTAAAGTTATTTGTAGATCAATGTCCCAAGACACATGAAGAGGAAGAAGACATGTCTCATGTTCCTTATGCTAGTGTTGTTGGAAATTTGATGTATACGATGGTTTGTACTAGACCAGGCATTTCACATTCAGTGGGAGTTTTGAGTGGGTATATGTCAAAACGAGGGAAGGAGCATTTGACAACTGTAAAGAGGGTTTTCAAGTATTTACATGGAACTAAAAACTATAGAATTTCCTACAAAGGAAAAAATGGTACAAACAAAGTGTTGGACATACATGAATTTGTTGACATAGTCTGGGATAGAGATATGGATTGCAAAATATCTACAAGTGGTTATGTTTTTAACCTATTTGGAGGAGAAATCGGTTGGATGAGCAAGAGAAAATATGTAGTTGCACTTTCAACTACAAAATATGAATACATGGAAGATACTCATGCAAATAAGGAAGTTGTGTGGTTACATAGATTTTGTTCATGTATTGGGTTTGTACAACAAGATGTAAGGTTAGATTGTGATAGTCATAGTGAAATATTTCTGCAAAAGAACCCTGCCTATCACTCTAAGACAAAGAACAATGATGTTTAGTATCACTTTGCAATAGACATTGTTGAATACAATAATGTGGTTCTAGTGAAGGTGAATGCTTTGAAGAATATTGCAGATTCATTGAAAAGGTTGGTAAGCATTGAGAAGTTCTCTTGGTGTAGAGGAGAAATGGGCATTGTTGACTTGAATTGTTGATCATGTAATCCTCCTCTCTCTATTTGCAAAGAAAAAAAAAGTGGGATAATGTTGGGAACATGTCATATTCTTTGCATGATTAGCCCCATGTGTTATACATTGTGTTGGGAATAGTCGGGGGGGGGGGGGGTTGTAGGGCCCCCTTTCTTGGGGGGTTTTCCCTTTGATTTTTTTTGGGGGGTTTTTTGTTGATTTTTGACCCACCCGGGGTTTTGTTTTATTTTTTCGACATTTCACCATAATTTTTCCATTTTAAATTGAATCATAAACATGTTGAGATGCCTAACCATTTAGCACAATGGAAAATCAAAACTATAAATTAGATCATACATGGGTACAAAATAATTTAAATCTCAAAACTAATGTTCTTAAACCAAGAACCAATGGGCTCTCATACTAGGGATAATGGCTCAATATTACATACCAAAATTCACTTACAAGGCACAACTTAAACCCTCCTTGGTTTCCATGCCAATCTCGATCATCTTGGCTGACTATAATATCCTTTTGACAATTGTACATTCTATTGTACCTATTGATGTCTTCCTATATCTCTTGTACAACGCTGTTGTCACCTCCTTTCTACCTGTATAGTCCTTGGCTGCTCCAAATTATGCCCTCAAATTTCCAAAATCCCTGGTGCAAATTCAACCCTCAATCTGCCTCCAAATCATTTTGTTCTGATCCTTAAAGAATACCCCAACACATGTAAGACAGGTTTGAATCTACTGGCTCAAGTTCTATGGTTGTAGTTATCTTTCCATCCCATATAAATTGTTTTTCCACCCCCCTAACTGGTTGTGAAAACTCCCCAACCTACTACCAAACACCTCCTCTTACTGGTTGAGCCCTCCAACAACCTATGGATTCCTCCTAGCAACTGTCCATCCCTCTTGGTTGTTTTCAAAGGCTTGTTGCACCCGTTTCTCACTAGGACGAACCCTAAACTTTGCTAATACTACCCTTTTCCATCCTCCTTAACCTAGACGAAACTTGTATCATCCTTCCTAGGCCTTGTGGTTTCCATTTATAACTAGGTTGAGCCACTTGCAGCCTCCTCAAGTTAGGATGAGTCACCCTAGGGTATGTGGCTATGCTCCCTTAGGTAGGGAGATCTCTCTCTAGGCTGTGACTTCCTCTCCTAGGCAGGTCGAGCCCTCACTTGACTTGTAAAATCCCTCCCAGCACCACCCACAACCCTCCTAGAACTAGTACCTACCCAAAACATAAAAATACAAAAAACATGAGGCTTAGAATCCTCTCTCCATGGCTGCAACTGAGGTCACCACACTTGGACCAAAATTTCCAAGCTCTCTAAACACTTATTGCTCCACACCACATTGTCACAATGACATCATTCTTATTTATATAAGTCTAGGGGTTAACTTGAGATACCCCTCCACAAAGTCAAAATCAAATGAGTTACACACATGGGTGTGACCCCCCATCACAAACCCACAAAGCCCATTACCAATCCCCCAACTCAAAATACAAGGGGGTTTTCACTGAATCAAAAGTGTAATGTGGTTCCCATGATGATTCCCACATGCCCAACACCTAGGGTCATGTAAGAATGACTTCCCAAAGCTACAAAACATCAAGACTCTCTCTTAGAGAGGGATGTATTCTCACCAGACTTCACAATCACCTGGAAGTATCTTTGTCTCCCACACTGGATATACTACCACAACTACTCTCCAATCCACCTTATTGGCTTCTCCCTCTACCACTGAAGCAAACCATGTTGTATGGAATGATCCCATATTGGAATACACCTTACTCTTAGAAGCCTATCACTTATGGGCATCCTTCCTAGCCATCTCAACCCATGAAATATTCTTGATAGTCTTGGAAGATGCTTCTCTCCCATTTGGACCTGAAGGTAGAATCCCTCTAAACAATTGACTCTACCATTAAGCCTCCTCACTCCCTTTGAAGTCAGACTCCCTATGAGTATGAAAAAACTCTAGAGATACATGCTCCCTGTTCACTGTCACTCTGCTACTGTTGGCCATGTATCGCATAGGCTAGTCCTTCTACCTATACATGTTTCCCTTTCTAACTCCAATACCATTGTTGTATCTGAGCTAGATCCTCTAGGCATGAACAAAGATTATCCATCCTAGAAAACAATGCATAGTCATTCTCCTCAATCTTTGAGGATGAGAACACACTCCTGGCACACATAGAACATTTTCCACTCACAACACATCCCTTGAGTCCATCTGAAATGACATTGTACCAAATCCCCACACTACATGCCTAGTCACCATACTAAGCTCCATGTACATACATGAGTCATACAATGAAGCTCTCAAAAAAATCCTATGACCCTATCATGTGTTGGTGCCTCCCACTATATGAGAATAGTGAAATCCTCCAAGGGAAGAATCCTTCTTACCCAATTCACAACAATCCAATGAAATTCTACCGAATTCCATCATCCAAGTCACACAACTCTCTATGTATACACATGTTGTAACTGAACCTATTTCCTCTCATTGAACAATCCTAAGTTGTGGATGGACAGTCAGTCTATTCCACTCTATACCTCTGCAACTCATCTCTGCAAGTTTCCTCATCCTCCTGGGTCAAATACCTCATACACTATTGCACCTTGATAATGTAAACATCTACCTCCTAATGAAGACTCTATCTCATCAACCTTCCATCCACAATAATCTATCTCGTTTGTGCCAAAGTGCTAGAGTTGCACCCATCACAACTCACTATGACAAGCAACTAGAAGTCCATCCTTAGAGTTGGAAACCCACCACACAACATACTACACCAAATTGAGCTCTTCGCCAATCCACCAAAACTCCCAACATGCCACGCCACCAAAGACACAATAATCCACAACTCCTCATCTGAATAGTCTTCTCCATGTCTCAAACCAGAGACCATCTAACTTGCTATTGTCTGCAACAGTCAATGTAGCTCCCTCTCAGAGCCAACTCTTCAACACTGCTACAACTCCCTCTCAGACCTATCACTTGTGTAAATAACAGAGATCCAACTTCCCTTCTCATAATCCTAGCTTTGGTACCATGTTATATTTTTACCACACCTTAGGTCTGGTCTATGTCTTCTATAGTTACACAAAAAATTTACTATTTGAACTATAAGCATAAACACTCTAATATGCCTAACCATTTAGCACAACGTAAAATCAAAACTAGCAATTAGATCATACATAATTACACAACAATTTAATTTTCAAAACCAATGTTCTTAAACCAACAACCAATGGGATCCCATACCAGGGACAATGGCCCAATCATACATACTAAAATTCACTTATAAGGCATAGTTGAAACCCTCGGTTTTTTTGCTAATCCTGGTCGCCTTGGCTGGCTGCAATAGCCTTGTGACAACTACACATGTTGTTGTACTCGTTTTTTTCTTCCTACAACTCTTGTGCATCCCTATTGTCAGCTCCTCACTACCTGTACAGTCCTTCTTGTCTTCTCCAAAGTCTACCCTCAAACTGCCAGAACCTCTGCTGCATATTTAGCCCTCAAGCTACCTCCAAAGCTTCTTGTTTTGATCCTTAAAGACTTCCCCAACACATGTAAGACATGGATGAATGTACTAGCTCAAGTTTTGTGGCTAAAGTTTTCTTTACAACCCATATGAATTGTTGTACCATCCCCCTAACATTTTTTGTTGGCTCCCCAAATTGCTTCCAAACACCTCCTCTTGTTGGTTGAACCCTCCAAGAACTTATGGATTCCTCCTGGAAATTGTCCATCCCTCTTGGTTGTTTTCCAAGGCTTGTTGCATCCTTTTCTCACTAGGTTGAACCCTTAACTCTACTGCTACTCACCTTTTTCTAGCCTCGTTAACCTGGACAAAACTTATAACAACCTTAAGGGCCCGTGGTTTCCCTATCTCACTAGGTCGAGCCACTTGTAGCATCCTCAATTTAGGTCGAGTCACCCTAGGGTTTGCGGCTATGCTCCCTTAGGTAGGTCGAGCTTTCTCTAGGTTGCGGCTACCTATCCTATATAGGTTGATTCCTCACTTGACCTATAACAACCCTCCTAACACCAATTGCAACCCTCCTAGAACCAGTGCCTACCCAAAACAAAACAAGACAACAAACATGAGGCCTAACAACCTCTCTCCATGGGTTCAACTGAGGTCACCACACTTGGACTGAACTTTCATCTCTCTCCACACTTATCACTGCACACCACAATGTCATAATGACATAATTCTTATTTATATAAGTCTAGGGGTTAACTTGAGGAGCCCCTCCACAAAGTCAACATAAAATTAGGAACACATGTGGGTGTGAAGACCCATCACAAACCCACAAACCCCATCACCAAGCCCCCAAGTCCCCATCTCAAAATACAAGGGGTTTTTCACCGAATTGAAAGTGTAATGTGGTGCACATGACTATTCCCACATAACCAACACCTAGGGTCATGTGAGAATATCGTTATGAGTACTAATATGCTTCCTTTCTTTTGTATGACAATGATTCTCTTTGATTTTCTAATTGTTGTTTTGATATTTTTCCCTTTGTAGTAATGGATTTGTGTGGGTAAGTGATTCAACCTTGTTAATGGTAGTTAATATTTGGCAATATAATTGATTTTATTTTTTTGAATTTTAGATGGAAAAAATCCAATTTGTAGTTAAAGGCCTGGATCGAAGAAACTCTAATAAATGTGAGGGGAAATACTTGATCAACAAAAGTATATTAGAAGGGGTTTGATACCACTATAATGGAAAATGATTCATTTAAGGAATATCTAATGTAAAAAGGATAGAGAGTTGATATCATATAGGACAAATAATTATATAATTGATAATGAATTAATGGATTGATTCACAACAAGCCTTGTGATGGTATATTTATATGAATTGATTAGTCATGAGTCGAATGGGGACATCAAGTGAGGCCCTCAACAGGCTCCTAGCCAGAGATTCGACCTTGGAACCTAAATCAATCAAACAACGACACTCATCCACTTGAGCTAACCCACCGAGATATCATTATTATTATTATGTAATGCTTATTTATTTATTTTTTATTCATTATAGAATTAGAATTCACTAAGACAAATTCTACACCCTATAAACTTGGAGGATAATCATTAAATTTAGCTTTCCCTTTTTTGCACTAGAGCATTGGAGGGGAATTTTTTTTCGAGGGACTACATGATAAAAAAGAAAAGTCTTTGAATTTATGTTGTATATGGCTATGGAGGAGAAATTTTTGGTCGATTAAGGCTGGGTAAGTTGTTTGGATAGTTTAAGTGATAACTATGGTAGTAGTTGTATTGTTATGTTAAAATTATTGATTCTATGAGGGATTGAGTGTGATTAGAGACTTATAGGTCTTTATTTGCTTTGGTGGTTTTGTAACCTATCTTGAGGTAGATTCAACATAAAATTCCTGTGGTTGGGTGGTGAATCATTACCCAACCACTGGCTTGGTGTGAATTTTACGATGAAACATGAGTATTTGTTTTAGTTTCTATATGACCATTTATATATTTTGTTCATGTTATTGAGTCCATAATTCAATTGATATATGCATGAGTTTTTTAATGTAATATCCTTTGAATGGAAATCATGTACATTGTGTATGAAAATAAATTTGCATTGAGTATAGCTATTATCATGAGTTTCTAATTTTATTTGGCATGTCTATTATTTAAATTATAATTATGGATCATGTGTAAATTTCTCATAAGTAATTGATTATGTGCATGTAGATTGAATTCCATTAGAAAAATATGAAAATGATTGTTTATGCATGTTTAATTCTGATGAGAAATGATTTTTTAGTTATTTGATGCCATTGAAAATAAATTGTCTTAGATGATAAAGAAAATGGGATCATATGTTTATCTATAATTTACAATTGTTGATTTCTATTATGCAATGTAATTTCCCCTTTGTTTGCATAGGGGGTTTGTTATGTTGTAGTATTTATTTGGGAAATATGATTGGAAGAGAAGGTGAAATTTAAAGTGGTTTTTCATCAACGACTAAGAGAGGCAAGTCCGGGTAAATTATAGAATGTTATCCTTAAACATTGGGGCAAAAAAAACCCAAAACTACTTTTGGATTAACCCATAAACCTCAATATTGGACAACCAATTGTAGCCAACAATTTCTCAAGCATACTACCTAAATTTAAACGTAAAAGTATTCCCCATAAGTAATACATGAGGAATGTTGTTGGTTGCAATTGATAGATCAATCTTTATGTTTATGAGTTAATCTATGAGGAATTTTGACTTCCATTGACATCTCGATCTTGATGAGTTATTCTAAAAACAGTTTTAGTTTTGGTGTATCCCAATCACTAAGGAAAACATTCTAAAAAATCACATGAAGGGTCGGTGTACCCCAATGGATAAAGAATATGTTCGAGAAATAAAACAACAAGTAGATGAGATAATTGGTTTCATTCGTGTTGAGGCCTCAACACACCCTAAAAAGGTTTTAATCATTTTTGGGTGCCACTTTTTATTTCCCCTATAAAAATTTTGGTTTCTTTTGTTTAAACTAATTTTCCCTTTAAAGTTCCAGGAAGCCTTAAGTTTTCATTTTTCCTAACTTCCTTTCCAAAAAAACACTAAAACATTCTAAGTGAAAGTTCAAAGAAAACCTTTTTTTTTGTGTTACTTATTGGAGAAATGTTAAACTTTCATTGTAGCAGACTGTGTGCCCCAATAAAAAATTAAAATTTGTTCCAACGTGCTTTATGTATTGGAGGACATTTCCAACTTTCATTCCTAATAAGTTTAGATTTACTCTGGATGCAGCGGAAATAAAAATTAAAATTCATCCTGACGTGCCACATTTCAAAAAGTGAAAATTATCTCCCATCATCAGAATGACACTTAAAAAATTTCAAAACAAAAGTTCAAATTTTCTCCAATGAAAGTTGAAAATTTATTTTGTTGTCGAATAAGGTGAAAGTTGAAATTTTCTCTGATCATCGATCAAGGCAAAAGTTGAAATTTTCTTTGATCATCAATCAAGGAAAAATCCAAAAGTTTCTCCAATCAAAAGTTGAAATTTTCTTTGATCATTGATCAAGGCAAAGTTGAAAGTTTCTTCAATCACCGATCAAGTTTTAAGAGAAAGAAAAAGTCTTTTGATATTTTTATGATAAATTTTGATCCTGATCTTCATGTTGGGTGTTCCTTATATCATTGGAAGGGTCTTGTTGAGATCTACAACTTTGTTTCTACAATTTATTTTTTATTCAACACCATTTGTTTCATTTAAAAAAAAAAACAAATTTAGAAGGATTTTCCTTAAATAGAATACATGGTGGAAGAGAGTAACAACAAATCTTTTCATTGAAAAGTCCATTTTTACCCTAAACATAGACTACAAAATCATACCTTGTTGATTCATTAGATCTAAAAGAAGTGTTTTAAAGATACGAGAATAAAAAATGATGTGTTTTAAAGTTTGTTTTATTTACAGGGATTTACTTTGAGCCCTATGATTTGTCAAGATGTTCACTTAAACTATGGGAAAGTGATTAAAAACTAGAATTATCCCATTATATTGGAATAGGATGATGGGGAAGAATACATTGAACTGAATAATACATCTAATAAACTTTCCCCAATAATACAAACCACTAACCCAGGAAGCTTAAGCCAGCTATAACTATCTAGTTCTGTTGTAAATCCCCCCTATCTAAAGAGATTGAGTATAGACAAATCCTTCATACAAACTAAGTTTGGCTTTATAGGGGAGTTAATAAATATATGTGTCAGTGTTCCTTTGTTTCAAGAAATTAAAGATGTCCTCATTTATGTCAAAGCTATCTGATAGTTATGCTTAAGAAAACTTGAAAGGAAAAATAAGGACCCCCAAACTATTCATGTAATTGTAAAATTAATTGACTTGATGTTAGGAAATATTTTCATGACTAAATATGTAGATGTGGGAAACCTATTTGTTAGTGTTCACATCAACAATATTTCCATCCCCAATACCCTAACTAACTTAGGGGTTGCTAATAATGTCATGACCAAAGAAACTATGAAGAAACTCTAATTACTTGGCCTATTTCCAACTCCTACATTCCTTCAATTAGTTTCAATAGATCTACTGTTAAACCAAAAGAATTTGTGGACAATGTAATAGTTTCTATGGATTCCTGGGAATATCATGCAAGCCTCATGGTTCTACAACCAAAATATAATTTGGGTGGATACCCATTCATTTTGGGTAGGCCTTGGTTGGCTACTACATATGCATATATTGGTTGTAGGTCAAGATATATGACTATCTACAATGGAAATTCCACTAAGAATCTCACTCTCTACTATTATGTTAAACCTTCTATATATTTGGGAATGCATTCTTGGGTAGAATATAGTGATGATGAGAACATTCATCCCATCTTGACTTTAAAATAATCCTCTTTTAAGGAGGATACTAAAGATGACTTTATTTGTAATCTCATAACATATCCTTATTAATTTAAGAATCTAATATATCCATCCTTCAAATGTGTTTTAAGTAAACACACTTAGGAAACATGTTCATTAAATGAGTTGACACAATAATTTGATCCCATTATTTCTTATTTAAGTTCCATATCTGAAATCCATAGTGCACTAATTAATATTTACCCAGGTAAAACACTAAATTTCAATCCCAAGCTTGACACCTCTCAGTAGGATCAACTAATAAAGTTGTTACAAAAGCACAAAAATGCATTTTTCTGGGAGTATATTGACATGAAGGGAATACAACCTAGTATTTGTACCCATGGTATCTATATTAAAGAGGATTCCTAACCTATTTTTCAACCCCAACGAAGGATGAACCATTCCCTGCAAGAGATATTAAAGGAGGAACTTTATAAGTTTCTTAATGTTAACTTCATCTATCCCATATCATATAGTAAGTGGGTTCACCATTGGTTATAGTATGGAAGAACAATGGTAAGTGGTGAATATACATTTATTATAGAGAGCTAAATAAATCCATATTGAAATATCATTTACATCTACCCTTCAATGATAAAGTCTTAGATACCTTGACAGGAAAGAGAGTTTTCTCTTTTCTTTATGGGTTCAGTGGATATAACTAGATCCAAATTTCCCTAGAAGATCAAGATAAGTCCACTTTTTCTTTCCCATGGAGTACTTATGCCTATTGAGTGTTATCTTTTGTATTGTGAAATTCCATTGCTACTTTCCAAAGGGTTATCCTTAGGATGTTTTTTGACCTAATTCATGATTATGTTGAAGTATACATAGATTCTTTCACTGTATATGGAAATAACTTTGAAGCAACCATCTTAAACCTTGAGAAAGTCCTTGTAAGATGCCAATAAAAAAATATTTTCCTTAGTAATGAAATATAGATATGGATGCCCCCAAGCATGAATGGGTCTAACCAAATTCCAAACCAAAGTGGTTAGGAGGTAGGGTTAGATCCATGGGATGGAACTCAGTTGGAGTGTATGTTATATAAAAAGTAGAGGTGGGCACATAATGCATGTTAGTGCTATCAAGAGAAGGTGAAATTATGTCATCTAAAATCATGGATGGGGGATCACATTATGAGAGTTCATAAATGGTGATAATGCATCTTTCATGAGGAAATTTCATGATGAGAAAGAGTGAAGGAACCACATCATTCATGGAATAGGTGTAATCACATCCAAGGAGTATATTGTAATCCAACAAACTAGCCATGACAGTGACATCAATCGAGTCATTCTTACCACCTAACTCCATATGAAGATTAGGTAATATATCAAAGATAGGATAGAGTATACCATAAAAATGTCATAACTTAGTGATTGATGGAACAAGTGTAGGAGAACCCAAATGTTTCCAAGATGAGTAGGAAAAAGTACATGAGGACACCCCCTCATCCACTACAAATTGAAGAACCAAGAAGTTCTTAATGAAAACATGCATTTAAAAAGGGGTGGAGGATGGGATATGTTTTTTAAAAGAATGGTCCCAATAAAAGGTGATGGGTTGCAATGGATGGGGGTAATCTCCCCCAACTTTCCTTATAAGTATAAGGTTCAATGAACATCACATCTCTAGAGGTGGAAGAGGTGCCCACAATTCTATTGGATTGGGTCATGGTAGTGAGGTAAATATGGTTGGAAGGTGGTTATCCACTTGAGGAGTAATGATTGAGGTCGATGTTTGTTGAGTAGCTATTGATCCATGTGATGGGAAAGGTTTTGTAAACATGGTAGGTTGTGACATCAAAGGTGGGATAGGTTGAGTAATAGGTTGAATTTGAGTAGCTCTATATTTATTGGACAATCCATTTAAATGAAGAAACTCTATGGTAAGTGAAAATTGATGGGTATAATGTCCATAAATTCCATAAAGAGTGAAAGGGTGATTGGTCCTAAGTTTTCAGTTATACCCTTTTTTTGGTTGGGAACTATGATATTGACTCTAGTTTGTAGCATTTTAATTAACTTTGACATTATTAGGTGGATGTTTATAGTTAACTCGATTACCTTGATTTTGGTGTTGTTCATTCTATTCTCCTTCCCCTTATTCTTCATTTTGTTATTATTATTATTATTCTAGTTCGGGTGTTAGGAAATTTTTTCTAAGAATACACTTGAACTTGTGGTGGAGGTGTAGTTTGACTAGAATTGACTAGGGGTTGAGGTACCATAGTTGGAGGTATTGAGGATGTTGGTTATGGGCCAAGAAATGGGTAATATGGGAAGATGACCATCCCAATACAAGATGAACTAGTACAATTATGAACATGCACATGTTGATGCCTAGGAGGACCTAAATAATAGGTTTTTGATATGACTTGAGACATGAAATGAGGTGGATTTGGTGGAGGATTAGGATAAATGGGACCACCCTATAGGATTTTGGTGAATAAGAGGTACAAAATCCACCATATGGGTTATTGTACATATTTGATATAGGGGGGAAAGGGTAAAAATTGATTTGATAAATAGACCTCATGATACCATCAAAAAGATTGGATTCCCTCAATGAAAATAAGTCTACTGAGTGAGAGTGAGGAGTATTGTGGAGAATGGTTTACAAACACCATAACTAGGCATAATTAAAGTCATGTTGTTGGGATTTTTGGATGGCTTCCTCCATTTTGGGCATGGTCATGTACATGTATTTACTGATAGGAGGAAATAAGGACTTTAAGAACCATTCCATGAGGAATTTGTCATTAATTTTGTCATTACACAAACCATTTTGTATATTCCATCGATGAATATGATTTCTGATATGGGTATCAATAGAATGATGAAATTTGGTAAGGATTTCAATCCCTACATCATGGTGAATAGAAGATAAAAAAAAGGTTAAAAGCAATTTAGAAATTGACTCAAAAGCATTGTGGGTATTGGCAAGTTGATTGATATACCATTTGGTAGTCACACCTTTGAGGGTGCATCGAAACAACCAAAGTCTAATTGAGTGCAGTTTATGACATGATACTATTGAATGATCACAAACACTTATATGACATGATATTATTGGAGGGATTCTCTCTGGCATGGCCCTCAAACATAGGGATATCAGAGGGTAACTTGGTCAACATGGTTGGCCATGTAATATTATGTTGAATAGAATCATTTATAAGTTTGGTTAATATTGGATATTCAACCCAAACATATAAGGTAAGGTATTTTGAGTTTTCACTTCAGGTTGTTTTGATTTTCAATAGTTCCTGCCATGATGGGAATTGAGATTATAGATCAGGTAGATGAAGGTAGACTAGTTGAAGGGAGACTGACTTTGAGAACAATTTAACTAGATGGCCTTGAATGGGATGAGGGTTTTGAATTTGAAAAGGATGAAATTTCTAAATTCAAATACAATGATCTCAAGGAAGGACTAGGATATTCAATTCTAACCTATTGAGTGGGAGATAAGACACAACCAATAATTTCTAATGGAGGGAGGCCTTAGATTTTATGAGATAGTCTCCTAGGGGTCATAATGGTTCCTAGGTGTAAATACCTCTTTCAAAGATGTAGTTAATATATTAAAGAACTAGAGTAGAAAAGGAAAACAATCAATTAATAAGTGATTAAATGAATATATTATGTTCTCAGGTGGTGCAACAAGTGGTATTAAATGTTTTTGAATGAAAATATGAATTTCTTGATTGAATGTTCCATCCTAAATAATTTCTTTTGAATGGTTGTAAGACCACGAAAGAAACAAGATAAATAGTAGAATGAGGGCCTTCCAAAAACATACCATTAGAGGTAATGAAATTCACCATGGATATGAATGAAGGTGTGAATTAGATACTTATAACTAGGAGACAAAGGGTGATGGAATCCCAATGGCCTATAGAAATTTGTCTCAAGTTCCCTCCCTCTGGCAAGATCCACCTAGGTAGGAACTTAATAGAATGGTCACCAAGATACCTATTCATATATATGTTAAATAGGTTATATTGCTTTCAAGTTGAAATCAAATGGTTTGGGGATCTTTAGTATTGAAAGAGCTAGGAGTCTCAATTAAACCTCCAATCCCAACCTTCTCATTATCCACACTATAAAGAGTGTTCCCATTGCTAAATGGGTATTAATGGAATCCAATAGAAATGATGTTAAGATCCATAATCAATCAACCACTATGTTTCAAAAGAGAATAGTTTTGGTGAATTATTTGGATTTCTATCCCCACAACCCTAACTTAGTTACAATTTTGTTTTGTTCCCAAGTGGGGATTTAATGAGTTATGTTAGGTGGATGATTTTAGGCTAATCCTAGAGTCATAAATTAGGAATTTAATTAGGGAGTGAAGTGTGTGTACTTGTGGTGTCACCAAATTCAAAAAGAAATATTCTTGTCATAGAAATGCTTGCAATTAAAGAGACTTGAAATTAAAATACTAGTTCAAGAGGAGATAAATACTAAATCCAAAGATACTTGTTCTTTATTAAAATGAACCTCATAATCAGAAATGAATATTGGTCAATTTAAATGAGCTATAAACTGCCATGTATATTTTGTTGGAATGATTCGTCACAGTAGATATGATAAATAAAATTCATATCTACACTATGAAGGTTAAATTCCTTTAGATTCCAAAATATTTAGTTATTTATTTTATGCTTATGCATCAAAAATAAAATACGGAAGTAAGTTACAATCACACACCATCTACAAAATGACACAGATTTTCTCTAGGAAACCCTTATAGGATAAAACCCATCTAGAAGGTGAGGCTACCCTGTTCTCTTTTCTCTAGTATGGAAATAATGAAAGTATAAAGGGGAAGACACTCTCTATGAGCTTACCTGAGACCTGTGGTCTGTTAGGTCAATACAAAACATTAACCCCCTTTTTTATGATCTCTAATTTCCCACTCCCATTTGTTCTTCTCTTATATGGAACAAAATACCATAACAAAGAATGAAACCCCTTATCCTCCTAGTGGCTCGAAACTTAACATATCTCGATAGCCATGTAGGGGCAAGTTTTTTATTTCCTCAAACTTGAATTGTGGTAGCGTTTTGAACCTTCTAGAATCTTCTTGAAATTCCTCATGTGGCTAGCCCCATATGCATGAGTAATGGGGGTTGATGTGGGATACTCCCATACAATGGTGGTCAACACAATAATTCCACTTGTGAGAGGTGTGATGTTTGCATACAAACTCCAGTTAATAGATGGTCTTCACCATTGGAAAGGCCTGGACCCTAATTTTTCTAAACTGGGACCAGCCACTAAAATAACCCTACAAATGGATTCCTCCAATTTTTCTACTCTAAAAGGATTGAGATCGATGAAAAATAACATAATGATCCAATCTGGATCATACCTCCCCATTTAGGGAGGATTTGGTTCCAATAATATTTACTAAATGAGGTGAAGAAATGTTTCCTCTACCTTCTCCCTAGAGTACCACTTTTATTTTCCTAGAAATTGTCCTTTCAACCCAATCTGCCAAAGGTTGTGTTTCCCTTGTATTGTAGTTATAGACCACTTCTGCAAAACTTTGTCCTCTACCAGCTCTGTCTGAGCATCTGGTGCTAAGTACTCTATGGAAGGTAGGACCCACTCCTCCTCTTGATCCAACATGGAAGGCTCATAGAGTTTGAGATTATCCGCATTCACTATTGAGTAAATGTGCATGTATGGGAGTAGACTGAGACTATAGGAATTATCTCCCACTTTTTCCAATACCTCAAAAGGACCATAGCACAGAACCTTGATCTTCTTACCAAGACCTTGTATCCTTTCCTTATTTAGTTGTAACCATACTCTATCTCCCACTCTAAATGTTCTCTCTATTCTGTGTGGGTCATGTCTAGCCTTTAACTTTTCCTATGACTTCTTAAGTGTCTCTTGTACTTGCAAATGGATCTTCCTAATCTTCTCAACAATTTTTTTTCTTTTAATACATCTCCTATGAGGTCCTCCCTCACTTATTGGCATCCTTATAAAACATATAAGGGTGAAGGTGGAAAATACCCAAAGCAAGTTTAAAAAGGTGGCTTACCAGTAGAAGTATGGATTGCTCTATTATAAGAGTGTTGTATATAGATCATATTTTCATCCCAGGTCTTCAGATTCATTTGATTTTAACCCCTCAAAAGTTTCACCAAAGTCATGTTTACTATTTCTTTCTGCCCATCTATCTGTGGATGGAATGTTGTAGACATCTTCAACTTAATGTCCATCTTCTCCCACAATGTATTCCAAAATACACTAAGAAATATAGTATCCCTATATTAGATGATGCTCCTTGGTATCCCAAAGTGCACCTAGACATGTTCAAAGAGCAATTTTGTTGCTTCCTAACCCTTGATGGTATTTTTACAAGGTGTGAGAATGCACATTTTGTTGAACCTGTCAACTACCAAAAATAAATAGTCATGTCCCTTTTGTGTGGTTGGTAAACCTCCCATAAAATCCATGGAAATGATTTCTTGAGGTTGAGTTGTTACATGTAAGGGATGGTATAGACCTTGCTTCATGTTACTAATCTTGTTGGTACAAAAAAGTATACATCCTATAATATACCATACTACATCTTATTGCATTCTTGGCCAGTACACATACCTTTGTAAATTGGCAATTGTCTTCCCAACACCAAAATGTCCTTCAACCTTGGAGGTGTGATCCTCTCTATTAAGTTGTAGTCGTTCACCTTTAAGGACATATATCTTGTCAAGCGTGTAGAGTAAACCATTCTATAAATGATAATAAACCTTTACATCACCTTCTTCTACCTGAATTTAACCCTATAGTCATTGAAACACCTACTTGAAGCCCTCATCTTCATTGTATGCATCATGGGTAAAATAATCTATGTGTATCAAAGTTTCCAAAGTTGTAATCTTGGATGTGGGTGGTTGTGAAAGAATGTATTCCAACTTATTTGTGCTACCCTTATTATACTTTATTACCAAATGATTTTTTTGTAAAAAACCCATCCACTTGTAATTCTTGGTTTGTTAAAACTTACATTGGGCGTACAAATATTGTAGTGTTTGGTGATTTGTGTGAATGATGGTCTCCTTTCCAATCAGATAGTGCTTTCACTTTTTGATAGATTATTTAAAGTCATAGAGATCATTTTTGTAGGTAATTTAGTTAATATCCACCCCATGAAATACTTCAAAATGATAGTAGACATACCTTCCTCCTTGCATCAAGGTTGCTCCCATGGCATACCCACTTGCATCTATCTCCACTTTGAATGGATTCTATAAATTTGGTAGTGAAAGAATTGGTGCTTGATTGATCTTTATTTTCATCTCATCAAAGGCCTTTTGTTGATTATTCCCCCACTAGAAACTCTTACCACTATATTTTATGGCATGGAGTGTTGCAAATACTGTTGAAAATGAAGCTATGAACTTCCACAAGTATTGTGCTGCCCAAAAAAAACTCCCAAATTTAGTGAATTTTGTAGGAACCAACCATTTCATGATGGAATCCATATTTTAGGGATATATATTGTGCTCCCTTCCACCGATAAGATACCCCAAATACACCAAAGACTATTTTTCAAACTCACATTTCTTAAGATTGTCCAGTCGTTGATGCTTTTTCATAGTCTCTAACACCTACAAAAGATGTGAGACATGATCCTCCCAAGTAGCACTATAAACCAATATATCATCCAAATAAACAATAACAAATGAATCTAGATAAGGGCATAAAAAAAATTCATTATTCTCATAAATGTAGTCGGTGTGTTGCATAACCAAATGGAATAAGCAACCACTCATACAAACCTTTCCTTGTCTTGAAGGAATTCTTCCAAGTATCTTCTTATTTGAATTGTACCTCATGATATCCTAATTTCAAATCCATCTTAGTGAAGTACTTGGCATGTTGTAGATGTTCCAATAGATCATTGATTGTTGGAAAAGGGTATCGATTATTCAGTGGAACCTTGTTCACTTACTTGTAATCAATACACATTCTCCAAGTCTCATCCTTCTTGGATACAATTATGATGGGTGACCCACAAGGTGAGGTAATTGGTTGAATCACATCATGCTCTAGCAACTACTGCAACTACTTCTTCACTTCATTCACTTCTAGAACACTATACAATGTAATATTTGGCAATGGGCAGTCTGGAAATAACTTTATTTCATGCTCCACTTCCCTCTTGGGTGGTATCACTAGGATTCTTGAACAATCCTCTATATTCTTGTATAAACTCATCCAAATGATGTTTCTTCCCTTTAGTACACTCCTCTAGGGATTATTTCACTCTCATTGACTCATCATGAGATTGATTTTCTCTTGAGAAAAGAAAAAAAAAATAATATAACTAATCAACTTTTGGGCTTGGTTGGCACTTACCAGTGAGATATTTGACTTGCCTTTATGTGCGTTAATGATGTAGGACTTCCCATCCTAGATCGATCGATACTATTTGGTTCTCTGCATGAAGATTATATCCCTAATATACATGTAGGGGATTCCAAACACTACTCCACATACATCAAGGGGTACTGCATCCAATTCCACTTCATCAATACAATCAACACTTACAAAAAATTTAATATTACATTGTTTCATTACCTTTATATTTGCATCCTTTTTTACCCAACCCAATGGCTAAGGGATAGGATGATTATGAAACTCCAATTCAATATTTTTGACCAAATCTGTGTCTATGAGATTAGCTTGTGAACCAACATCAAACAAAGCATCTATCTTGGTCTTCTTGACCTAAATATTGATGTGGAAGATCTTGGTCATCTCCTTATCTTCCTGGTGATGAAGACTACTTAGATTTACCTCCTTCTGCACATATGTGTAGACAATATTTTCATCCATGTCTGAGATACTTTCAACCTGATTGCTTGAACCTGTGGCTAAAAGGTTCTTTTTATTTTTGTCCTTCTTGAGGTTCTTTAGGATCATCTCTTGATGTAGTTTCTAGCATGTTTCCTCGGTGTGGCCATCAATGTTGCATTGATTTCAATGGTTTTTGGGATCTTTTCACTGATGTGAAACAATTTATTTATTCTTATATTTTCTCCCTTTACACTTCTTCCCCCCCCTTGGAAGCTTCCTGGTGCTATTTCTACTTAGAACCACCTGGTTTCCCCTTCTTTTGGCCTATGTTTTCAAGGTACTATGCCTGTACACATGCCTCATCCATTGTCCTTGGCTTGAAGAGCATCAACTTCTTTCATAGATGATTGTGTAAACCCCCCAGATACTTGAGGAGTACATATGGGTTATTTCAAGATATACCCAACATGATGGCCATCTTTCTGACCACAGTGGTGTACTCCTATACACTCTGCTCTTGCCTTTTCCTAAAGTAGTGCCACCAGATCCATTGGTCCTATAGATACTCGATAGGGTATAATTGAGACTTGATGATGGTTTTGAAGTCCTCCCACCTAGTTATTGATGGATCACCCTCTCACCTAAGTGTTCCCATATGGATTTCCCACCAGTTTAAAGCACAGACCTCTAACTTCAATATTCTAGCAAATGAAATCTTCTCCTCTTTATATATATGGTGAACGCTAAAATAAAATTCTAGTTGTTGCAACCAACGATTTAGTTTTAATGCATCGAACTCACCTTGGTATGGATTTATGCCCACATTTTCTTCCATATTGAATAAGAACAATGAAGGGTTCATGACACTCGAACTTGGCTACTCTTTCTATAATTCTTCTCGCGACTCCTTTCTGTAGTTTTCCTGATCTCCCAACTTCCCCTCTAAATTGATCTATGAGTTAGATCCTCCATCATCTTCGAAAAATCTGAGCTAGCTTGTTAGATCCACCATGATGAAGTTCATATTGTGACTAATGTTAGTTACTTTTTATTCCAATCTCTCAAATCTCTCTTCTGTTGGGTCTTGAGGGTTATTATGAACATAATTGTCCGCCATGGCTAGGGTTTCTAAAAATTATTTTTAATCCAATTCCTAGTTCCTCCAACTTCCCACAAATACCCAAAAGAAAACCTACTCTGATACCAATATAATTTGTAAATTGTTGTGGATATTCCACTAGAGCAGTTCCTCACAACATATTTGATAATAAAAAATTGAAATCTACACTATGAAGGTTAAATTCCTTTGGATTCTAGAATATTTAGTTATTGATTTTATGATTATGCATGAAAAATAAAATGTGGAAAATAGAGAACATTAAAATAAAATCACACACCATCCACAAAATGACACAAATATTTTCTATGGGAAACCCTTATAGGAGAAAACTTATCTAGAAGGTGAGGATACCCTTCTCTCTTTTCTCCGGTATGGAAATAATGCAAGTACACAAGAGAAGGCACTCTCTATGGAGTTACTTGAGACTTGTGTCCTGTTAGGTTGTTACATAGCATTAATCCCCTCTATTATTCTCTCTAATTTCCCACTCCTAGTTGTTATGCTATGCTATGGAACAAAATACCATAACATAGAATTGAACCCATTCTCCTCCCGGTGGCCCGATATTTAGCATAGCCTGATAGCCATCTAGTGTAAATTTGTTGAAACTGCACATAATATATCTAGATGGGAATTGACATACACAGTTGCAGAGAAAATAGAAGAAAAGAGAACCATGAGAGAAAGAATGGAATAAATCTCATTAACCAAATGAATGAATGATAATTTACACATGATATACTATGTATAACTCAACTAATGCACACTGGAGGAGAATCCAATTCACCATAGTGATATGGACACACACGAAAAGTTACAGGAGTAAAATTCCACCTAATATAGTCTATGGGGCAGTTACGGGAGTGAATTGCCACCTAGTATGAGTTAGCTAGTCTCTCAGTCTTAAGTTAACTGACTAAAACAGAGTGAAGTGAGGAGGAGATTATCGAATCATGAGTAATGCACTAGTCTAGTGATGATCTCAATGCTACATGGTGATAATCCCAATGTAGCATCTAGACTCCACTCAACTGATCAAACTAAATTGAAAATTGAAGAGAATATTCTCCCTAGAGGAATATTCTTCCTAAAATATAGGAGACTGAATAATGACTAATAAACATAGAAAAAACCTTAGAAAAATAAATCCTAGGTGTGTATGAAGTAACTCCAACATGGTATCTGGTCCTTTTGATGGTTGTTTCATGGACATCGCCCATTGCAATGGTGTGTTATTGAATTTTAGATTGATGATAATATCTTAGTACAAAAAATCAAATATATATGATGAATGGTGAGGAATAACTTTAAACTTATAATCGGGAAGTTGTAGAGCTTGACAAGATCTTTCCAATGGTATAAGGAATGAACAAAACATGTATAGGAGTCAAATGTTCTGGCCAAAATACAAAATGTAGTTTTACAAGACTCATCATTGTATCAAAGATTGGAAGTTATTTTTTTTTCCACTATATCGGCACTAGAAGATGGCTAAACTCTGGCATGTTGGCACGAAAGGAAGGATTGAGATTTTCTATGTTAGTGCCAAAAGAAATATTGAGCTATGTTATGTCGATGCCAAAATAAATATTGAGCTCTGATGTATCAACACCAGAAGAAAGATTGAGCTCCAATGTCTAAAGGAAGACATCAAAATTAATTAAAAAAAAAAGCCTAAATGTTGGATGCCTTTGTCGCATTGGTGAACATGAGATGATTCTACCAACATTGGGCATATAAGTGGGAAATGGGTGATCTCCTTTGCTGTATCAGTGAGAAAGAGATTTATTTTTCCGTCACTAGGTGTATCGATGGTTCAAAGGGATGATGAATTCCCTAAGGATTGAGCTCCGGTATGAAAACTTGAAAATGCAGGCTAAACAATGAGGAATCTATTGAAACCTATAAATAGGAAACTTTATATCTTGAAGATACATTTCCAATGGTATAAGGAGTGCATGAAACACATTTCAAGGTTAAACGTTATGGGAAAAATAGGAAAGGTATTTTTATGGGACATGTAGGTGTCCTGACACTAGAAACAAGATTTCCTCTATCATATCAGAAAAATAAACAAGATTTCCTCCAGTGTATTGGAAAAATAAACAAGATTGCCTCGAGTGAAGGAAAACAATTGAAAATTTTCTAAGTGTCCTTTTTAATGACAAGAAACAATAAGATATTGAGTTCAAAAGTCCATAAATTTCTCACATGATGTCCTATTGAGGCACAATTTTTTGCAATGCAGAGAGCACATGGAGAGGCTTCTAGTGATATACATTACAACTTCATTCAAAAATTTGAGTAGATTCATGTTTAATGAACATCACAGTCAACATGGCTTGCTTGATGGGGAATCATTGATGATCATTTTGACACTTATGGACCTAGGATTTAATTTTTTTCAGTGGTGTTGGAATCATAATAATGTAAAACATACATCTAGTCTATTTCAAGACTGAAAAATTCACTTTGTCCAGTACCCAAAATTGCGAGCAAAGGAATTTGTTAATGAAATTTTGGACCCCATTCTCACTACTTCTTTTCCCATATTTAGTTATTTCAATTCCTACAACATTTGTGTTATATAGGATCTTAATCCATCTATTGGAAATAAATTTATACGTCACTGGATGAGAAATATTATCCCATGAAAACAACCAACTGACGTTTGGAGCTCTTTCCACTG
>JZKD02S0845508.1:98504-110050 GCA_000966675.3 Picea glauca | reverse complement strand
CTATATCTCAAACAATCCAAAATTATAGTGTATCTATGTTGAATCTGCTTCAAAGTTGGATGAGAAGAGGAGGAACCTTGATTGTGTAGTCTAGTGGTTCTAGTTTGAGGTAGTATCGATGCAATTGCATCTATCTCAAGTACAAGTGTAGTTCCTTTCTCTTTTGGTTGTTTCTACAATGAGGTATTAGGGCCAACCTCACTAGTCTAGTGTTGCATCCATGGACCATTAGGCATAGCAATGGGTTTTGGGACATCTCTTGGCAAGGAAGGAAAGAGAATGGGATCACAAAGGAAGGTGGTAAATGGAGATGTGGAAAAGAGGGGATCCTAGGTGGMTTCAGGTTGGAAATAAAAAATTAGTGTGAGGGTAAGGGAGGTTAGGGTTTTGGGTAGCTTCCTCAAAAGTGCCAAGAGGGTCATGTAGGGTATTAGTAAAACTAGTTTGGGTTTGAAAGGGATGTCTAATATATTGTCGGATATTCATTTTGTTGGTTGCTGGAGGAGAAAATATTTTGGGTTTCTCCTCAATGATTAGAGTTGGGGAAGGGGTTTTGTCATTTTCATATTGGATGTGTATGGTGAATTGAATTTATAGGGTGTTTGTGGGAATAATGGAGAGTAGGTGGGAGATGTTTCTTCCAAGGAGCAGAGAGGGTATATTGAGAGGTCAAGTTGACGGGATTACAAGGTGGGCACAAGTGTGGCAAGAGGGAGTGTAAATAGGATTAGAAGATGTACCTAAACCTAGAGTGATTTGATTTTTCAAGTTCACCTAGCTAGGCTTTAAGTGTCTTTTTCACCTGACATTTTAGCAATCACAATGTGCAAAGAAGGAAGGAGAAATTTCATGGAAAGAGTTGCTTCACATCCATACCTGATTTGATGACATTGTTGGCCTCCTCTATCGATGCTAGGTTTGGATGGCCTCATCTATCAACGCTCCTCTATCACACTAGGGCTAGATGGCCTCCTCTATCAATGCTCCTCTATCCCCTTGGTTGTAGTTTCTCTTTCTCTATCTTTGTCGCAGGGTTTGGGCAGTTCTCTATCTACCTCCAACAACTAGAAGCAATGGTCTACCTCCTGCAACATCTAGAAGCTATGATTAATGGTGTGGGCACAGGCGAGACCAGTGGACCTTGAATAGTTTCATAACTAGTGATCCATCAAATCCTCAGGCTCAAAAATATTCCTTAATCCGTATTACAGGTTTGGATGGTTCTCTACCAGCTCCTCCAATGAACTTTCACAGGGTTTGGGCAATCGTCTACCTCCTCCAAAAGCTAGGTGAATCTATGATCAATGGCACGAGCGCGGACGCGGGTAGGGGGGAAATATAATTTTGTTTTGTTCATTGGATTTTGTATGTTTTGTTTTTCTTGTTTTTAAATTTTTTATTATTTTATATTATAAAAAAATAATATATATATATATATATATATATATATATTATTGGTTTGATTTTTTATGTTTTTTTAATTTTTTAATATAATAATAATTATTATATAACTTTAATAGTGTTAATCTAATTAAAACTCATAAAATCATGGGCCTTCCCCTCAGTCCTTACAAGGACCTCTTGATTCTCTAGATATGTAGCTAAGGAGTTCAATTTCATCAACATTTATGACCCTTATGTATATAGATAGAGCTTTTAGGAAAATTCCCTAGAAAAATATTGGTTCCACTTCAATTTAGTGTTTCTATGAGGAGACATAAATTTTACTCTAGGATCTTATGAAACTTAGGGCACAACAACTCAAATGGATCCCCTCATAGACTTATTTGAATTTCCAAAATTGAGTGAGCTAGGCTGCACAATATACAACCTGTAAAAATCTCTTTTATTTGGAGGAATATGAGAACATGGAGGCTTAGTTGGCCAATATATTGGATTGTTTAGTGACCTCTAAATCCTTTTTGGATGAAAATATTCAGTTCAAGCAATGGTATCTTCGACTAGTGACTCATCCCATAACCTTATCATCTTGGAACTAAATCCCTCTAGGAAAATCCCCCCAACCCTTTCAATGTAAACCCATATTGGTTGGAATATGACTCCTTTCTAGAGATCATAAAGGGAAGTTGTCAATCATTTAGTCCTTCTCTCCCAAAATCCCCCCTATTCAGTTCCAAAACAACCTCGAAAGGGAAAATCAAGAAACAATTAAATGTTTTAAAGAAAAAATAAATAAGAAAATGATATTATTGGAGGATATTGAGGAAAAATGACTTTGTATTGCTATACAATAGTAGGTACCTCAATCGACCTAGTAAGTTGTAAATGCATTGGCTAGGATCTTTCTTATTCATAAACATCTGGAATTCGATAGCAGTAAAGTTGGCTCATCTTGACAGAACAATTAAGAAAGGATGGTGAATGGTGCTCATCTTAAACCAGTCACTCCTCCTGAAAACTAAGTTGGGAATCTCTTGAAAATGACCTACAGATTATTATTGTTTATGCTTTCACAGTTAATTCAATTAGACTAGATCCTATGAAAGGGATAGTCAATCTAGTTGTATTAATTTAATAAAACTTAACCTTGTGGTTAAGGAATTATTGAGTTAATTGAGTCGAGAATAAACCATTTGAATTTGTAAGATTCTTTCAATATTCATGGGAATTAAGCTCCACCTTTGTAGTCAGGGGGATAGAGGAATTCTCATTCAAAATAGTCAAGTTATGTCAAGATAATCTCTTTGAGTTGCATCATCACACTATAGAGCTATGGTGGTATCCATAAAACATGAAAGGTCGTGTCCATAGTTGTGGGTCATTGTTAATGATAATTGTATGCATTTAATAATCACATCAAGTCATAAAAGTTGAAATGATGGAAATAGGGGATAAGGGGTAAGCAAAAGGGCTTAATTTGACAGTTTGGAAAGTTATGTTATGCCATCATTTGGGTTTGGTTAATGACATTGTTCCTTCCAGTAATGATGGTAATCCAATAGTAAATGCACTCAAAAATTGTTTTGATTTCCACACCATCCAATCACTTTTTCAAAATTTTGGGAAAGATATGATTTCTTTTGAAATATATGGAAAGATATGAACACTTTTTCAAATTAACGGCAATTAAATATCCATTACTCAATGCACAGTCTATATAAACTACCATCTAAAATCCATGAGATAATCAAAGTAATACTATTTTATATAAAAGGAAAGAAACATGAACAACTAACATAGGAAAATTCAATGTTGGAATGACACCATAGAGGAAGGAAGAAATTATACATGAGCTCATGGACCCTTGAGCCTTGCAGATGGGAGACTTCAAAAACAAATTTTTGGATATGGTCCCAAAGTTGGGCTTGTCATTTGGAAAGGATTTGAGAAGATGTGAAGTGATGCAAATGTGGTGGAAAATGACTAGAGGGTGAGTCAACTAGCTTGTTCAGGGATTGTTGGACTCATCATTATGAATTTTGAATACAACCATGTTGTGGTAGTGGAAAGGATAGAATGAAACATACTTAGTAAATAGGACATATAAGGTCCACACCACACAAAGTAGAGATTGTTAGGAGAATTAAGGGGCATCGACACTAAGGGGAGACCATAACTAAAATAGTAGGTAGGATTGTAGGTAAACAAGGATGAAGTGATGTGTTATCACATGAAGTTGTAAAGAGTCACATGTAGTTGTAAAGGGTCATTCATCCTTATAATTTTGAAGTGTTCATGGAAACAATTTAAACACCAGTGCATTAAGGAATATGCTGCCAATACATCCATGCCAAACATCCATTGTCCCCATTCACATTAATTATTCTATATGCTTCTTGTTTGATTGTCTAATTGTATGTGCAAGTCATGTTTGAGTCCGAAAACCCTCCCATATCGTCAATGCATGTGTCTAGTCTAACCATGTCAAATTTCAGTGCATACAAGCACAAATTGAAAATATTTCAACGTTGGCCCCATTCACATGTCATTTATATGCATTGGTTTCAAGTACATGAGCATTTTAGAGGGGGGGAATTACACAGTTATTACAACAAAAGGGGAAAAGTTATCCAATTGTAAGAAATGCTTTAACATTGAACCATGCACGAAAGAGAGTGTGATTAAATGACGTGTTTTAAGAAAATTCTAAAGTTGGAGGTAAGGATTCTTGGGTATGTAAACACTTAGCACTTCATGATGGGATAGTACGAAACATGCTTGGGTTGGCTATGATAGACACATTTCTCATAGGCTCAAGAAAAATATTAAAATTAGTTTTTCCCTTGTATGCCCAACTTCACCTATGGGGTTAGGAATAACTATAGGAGATATACTTCCATCAACATCTAGAATTTTATCTTGAAAAAAATTATTTAGCACTTACTCAACAAGAGATGTTTCTTATTCCTTTGCATTGCAAACAACCACATACAACCCTTATTTGAAAAAAATCACCCAAATCATTTGTAGGGAGTCCCACCTCCTGCAACACCATAGATGTGGATTGTTCTAGGAAAATTTGTTCATATAAATATCTCTCATATGCACCACATGGAATATTGCTAAAAACTGGCCCACATTGAATTGATGAATTGATGATGGAAACAAGTGGGTGTGTGAGTCAAATTTCAGTCCAAAAACCCTCCCATATCATTAAGGCATGCAAATAATATATCCATGTAAAATTCCAGTGCATACAGAAACAATTTGAAAAAAATTCAATGTTGGCCCCATTCACAGGTCACCATTGCCCATGTCTAGACCTAGTACAATGTTTGTTCATTGTTCCTTTTAAAAAATGGATAACAATCCCCTCCCACAATTATAAAGGTTAGAGGTTAGAATAATAATATTTATTGGTGTTAGTTCTCTAAGATTATAAAGGTTAAGGGATAGGTGTTATAGATGGACAACAATCCCCACAATTAAATATCTAAAATAACATCTAAAAAAATTAGGTGTCAAGGGATAGGGTTAGATGTTATTTTAGATGTTTTTTAAAACAAAATTATTGAATTTTGATTATTTTTTAGTTTTTTTTTTTCTAATTTTCTTTTTCTTTTTTTTAAGTTTGAAGGGATTTTTTGCTCTTCTTTTTAACAAAAAAATGTATTTTTGTTTTTTAAATTATTGTTTTTCGGGGAATTTTTTTTTTTCATTTTTTTCTAGTTTTTTTTGTTTTTTACAATTTTGTTAGCTCATAAAATTTCTTAGCTCATATGTCTTGAATATGGTCAATATAACAATACTTTTAAGAAAATATTTATGTTTCATTCAATGTAACTTGTATTTACTGCTTTATTATTGAAAGTAAAAAATTATTAAAAAGTGACGTTGAATTTTTAAACTATATTGTGATATTTTCATGGCATTATGTATTACCTTGTGCTTTGCATGATAATAACATTTAAAAAGTAAACATTTAAGGGTTTCGTTTATGATTTTGTTTACAGTAATGATGAGTTTTTTACCACATTATAAAAATGTGTCGTTTTCATACCCCAATTTTAGAATGGGTGCTACTGGTAGCAGTACTTTTCAATTTGATGGTTGATTTTGAGGTTTTGGTTTTAATGGTACCAAGTGATAAAAATATGATTTCAAATGATCTCAAAATTTAACATTTTGAAAAGAAAAAAAAAATCAAAAACATCTTATTTGTTTTTAGGTGCTGATTTTAAGGTTTTTCTGAGCTACTGTCTAAGTTTTGAAGCCTATGTTTGAAAAACGTTGTAATTTTGACCTCGTTTTAAAACATGGTGCTACCGGTAGCACCACTTTTTGACTTGGGGGTTGATTTTGATGTTTTTTATGCAAAAATATGGGTATTTTGGGCTAGAGTTCTTGTTTTGAGGTCACAGTTCTCATTAAGTTGGTAACTATGTTATTGTGGTTAGGAGTCATAGGGGGTAACTAAGGGTCATAGGAATTTAGGGTTGATACATTCTTAGGAGTTATGAGGTAGATTTGATAGAGGTTCTAAGGGTTAGTTTTTATAAGTTCATATGTGTTCTAGGTTAATTATGTCATTTACAATTCCTTAAAGGTTTAAAGTTAAATGAGTCATGGTTAGGGGTACTCATTGTGGATAATGGTTATTATAGGTTGAAAGATCACATGGGTTATAACAATTAGGATTTATAGGTTAAATGGGTTATGAGTTACAAAGGATTGTGGTTAGGATTCATAGGGGGTAACTAAGGGTCATAGGAATTTACGGTTGATACATTCTTAGGAGTTACAAGATAGATTTGATAGAGGTTCTAAGGGTTAGTTTTTATAAGTTCATACGTGTTCTAGGTTAATTCTGTCATTTACAATTCCTTAAAGGTTTAAAGTTATATGAGTCATATGGTTAGGGGTACTCATTGTGGATAATGGTTATTGTAGGGTGAAAATTCACAGGGGTTATAACAATTAGGAGTTATAGGTGTTATTCAAATTAAGGGTTAGGAGATGTATGTCATGCTAGAGTTTACATGTTAGAATTACAAAGTTTAGGTGTTACAATTATAAAGTTCAGAGGTTAGAATAATAATTTTTGTTGGTGTTAGTTGTCTAAGATTATAAATGTTAAGGGATAGGTGTTATATCATTATTTTTGGTGTTAATGGTTAAATGGGTTATGAGTTAAAAAGGATTGTGGTTAGGAGTCATAGGGTGTAACTAAGGGTCATAGGAATTTAGGGTTGATACATTCTTAGGAGTTACGAGATAGCTTTGATAGAGGTTCTAAGGGTTAGTTTTTATAAGTTCATATGTGTTCTAGGTTAATTATGTCATTTACAATTCCTTAAAGGTTTAAAGTTATATGAGTCATATGGTTAGGGGTACTCATTGTGGATAATGGTTATTATAGGGTGAAAGATCACAGGGGTTATAAAAATTAGGAGTTATAGGTTAAATGGGTTATGAGTTACAAATAATTGTGGTTAGGAGTCATAGGGGGTAACTAAGGGTCATAGGAATTTAGGGTTGATACATTATTAAGAGTTACGAGATAGATTCGATAGAGGTTCTAAGGGTTAGTTTTTATAAGTTCATATGTGTTCTAGGTTAATTATTTCATTTACAATTCCTTAAAGGTTTAAAGTTATATGAGTCAGATGGTTAGGGGTACTCATTATGGATAATGGTTATTATAGGGTGAAAGATCATAGGGGTCATAACAATTAGGAGTTATAAGTTAAATGGGTTAGGAGTTACAAAGGACTATGGTTAGGATTCAAAGGGGGTAACTAAGGTTCATGGGAATTTAGGGTTGACACATTCTTAGGAGTTACGAGACAGATTTGATAGAGGTTCTAAGGGTTAGTTTTTATAAGTTCATATGTGTTCTAGGTTAATTATGTCATTTACAATTCCTTAAAGTTTTAAAGTTATATGAGTCATATGGTTAGGGGTACTCATTGTAGATAATGGTTATTATAGGGTGAAAATTCACAGGGGTTATAACAATTAGGAGTTATAGGTGTTATTCAAAGTAAGGGTTAGGAGATGTATGTCATGTTAGAGTTTAGGTGTTAGAATTACAAAGTTTAGGTGTTACAATTATAAAGTTTAGAGGTTAGAATAATAATGTTTATTGGTGTTAGTTGTATAATATTATAAAGGTTAAGGGATAGGTGTTATATCATTATTTTTGGTGTTAATGGTTAAATGGATTATGAGTTACAAAGGAAGCATTTGTAACCAATTACATATTGAGTTAACAAATGAAGCATCTTCTTCTAGTTGGATTTTTCCCATATATATATGTATGATCCACTAAAGGTGATACATTATCTTATGTATGATCCCATAATTTGAAATGTGTAAACTTCCACATCAAGCATGGCCACACTAGAATCATGGGGTCATTGGACTCAAGGAGGGATGAGGATTTATAATTATACATAGATGTGGATAGTTGGAGGAGAATGATAATTTTGAAGGTGTTAGGCCTCTTTCTACACACCACCATACCACCTCTCATTGGACGTCTATGTATTGATCTCTTTTAGTTTTGGGTTCTTAGTATTTTCAATTGCACGCACCTTTCAATATAGTCAAAGTTCAATTAATGTCTCTTTTTACTATAGCATTATAAAGCCTCATCCCAATGCCCATATGCCTCCAACCTTGTGATCTAATCATTTGGTGACAAGTGTCATGAAGCGTGATGACTAAGACTAGGGGTAACTTTCAATTCAAGGCTAGGAATGACCAGGCCCACATCAAGTGAAGAAAGAAAATTAAGATGGTACATGTGTTGTCCCATTCCATGTCATGAACAACAATGCATCCATTCATTAAGAACACTAAAACCTGACAAATCAATGACTCCACTAAATTAGGGTGTATGGTTTACATGATGAATTGATGATGGAAGAAAGTGGGTGTGTGAGTCAAATTTGAGTCCAGAAACCCTCCCATATCGTTAAGGCATGTGGATATTCTATCCATGTCAAGTTTCAATGCATACAAAAATATTTTGAAAAACTTTCAACGTTGGCCCCATTCACAGGTCATTGTTGCCTGTGTCTAGTCCTAGTACAATTTCCTTGTAAATTTTGAATAAAAGATTTGAATGACACAAATTCAAGTCAAAAGAACTGTAGTTGAATATAGAAAAATGGAGAGGCATATTGTTTCAACGCAAAGAAAAACCAACAATTTTCGATGTAGATATTGTTTCAAATTTGGACGGAAATCCCGCAGAAAAGAGAGTCATATCAGACAATTTTAGACGAAAATCTGACAGATATTTATTTGTCGCATGAAATACCTAGGACGACATACCTACATTGTTGGTATGACATGTTTTTGAAATTGCTAAATCTGATTTTTGCAATTAAAATCTGCAATTTTGACGAATTTGCATTGAAAATGCTCATAAATGGTGTTTTTTTATATTTTTCAATGAAACCTAAGAACCTGGCATCCATGCCAACCATTACCAAAACAATGTCTTATATTTTCGAATTAATGCCAAAAGAAAAACGTGTTTCTTTGACAAAAGATTTGGATTGATCATATTTTATTCAAAAACGACAAAAATTTAAATTATGGTTGTCATTCATTAGCTTATACAAAAATATAAACATAAAGATGTAAATCCTTGGGATGACATACCTACATCATTGGTATGATTAAGTGTAATCATGTAGAGATCCTCTTGGTTTTGAGAATAGTTCATTCTCTACTAAATAGGGGCAACCACGTGAAGGTGGAAGCTCTAATTATGCCCCCCCCCCTCTCACATCACTCTCAATTTCCATATAGTACCTAATTTGAAATTATAAAGAACATGTATCATATACTATATTATACAAAATAAAAATATATAAAGATCGTATAAAAGATATAAACACATACCTCTTCTTTTCAACAATTAAATATCAATCATGTTTTTCTTCATCCAGCTCAACATCTGTATCAGGATCTGGTTCAGAATCGATATTGGTGAAAGGCTCATTCATATCAACATCATCATCAACGCCATTTTCTCTAATATAGTTATCGATATCGTTAATGAGATCGTCGTCTCCTACATTTGGATGATCAACTTCTTCAACTTCTTCGTTTGACACATCAACTACAACCACCTGCTCCTGATCTGCATAATCATGATCTTCTTCCTTGTTATTATCTTCATCCTTGACTACATGATTATACTTTATTAGTCTTCCTATTGGATCATATATAACAACGTATGACCAACCTGTTTTACCAGGTACCTCTGAGTAAAAATACTTGCTCACATTGACTTGGAAGAACATAAGGCTTTGTACCCAGTTCAAATGCCCTTGTATTAACCATGGTAAATCCATTATCATGCTCAATAAAATGTCTTTCAGGATCACGTTCATGCATCAGTAGCCTATACCATTTAACCTCAAGCAAAACTATTTTAAAGGAATTGAAATAACACTCAATTATATCCTCCAAATTCCCATAGTACATATTTTCAGTTTCTTTCATATTTCTGTCACTTCTAGAGGAAATGTTGGTGACCTTAACCATTGCAGCTATCCCACAATCCAAGGTTTTCATCTTATCATCCACCATTTTGATACGAAATTTACGACCATTACACCACATATCCTTGTGATGTTTCAAATGCAACATGGATAACAAGTAAAAAATACATTTCCAATTAATAAACCTCATATAGGACTTATTAAATATATAATTCAAAAATTAAACAAACCAAATACATTGAAAAATTGGGAAATAACTAGGAAAATGTGGGTAAAAAATTTACTTGCATGTTTATCTTTTAAACCAAAGGCCAAATCAACTTCCCTTGATGTAAGATCAAGAAATTGATCTCAATGACGATGCGTTGTTTTAATCATATTACTCACCCCTTCTCATGATAACCTACCAAAGTATTCTTCAGTATATTCTATCCAATGATCCATCCAATCAAGGTTGTTTGTAGTGTATAAATGTAAAGCATCCCACTCTTGAGCAACTATATGAAAAAATAACAATTTAATATCATTAATTAGATATTGTTAATAAAGGAATACTTTAATATAGTTCAATATGCAGGAACAAAAAATGTAAATAATCAGTATGATAAAATAAAATTGGAAAAATAAATGTGTAATATATTAAATCTACATAAACATCTAATAATTACCTTTCACAGTCGTCATTTTACCTTTCCCCAATAGGACCTCCCCTTCAAATTTGTTGATGGATTCGAGATGCCAAATGCGAGGCACAATCATATTTTCTACTAATTTAGGTAGATATTGACTAATATACACCATGCATTGATATACTATATATCCCTCAACCATAGAACCCTTCGGACGTGCTCTTTGTCTAACAAAAGTCTTCAATGACTTCAACTGCCTCTCCACCATCCACATCGACCTTGTGTGTATTGGTCCACATAATTCAATATCCTCAACTTGACGTATGAGGTAGTGTTCTTGTGCATTGAAAAATGTTGGAGGTAGATATTGTTGCATTTGACACATTAGTTGGGGAATTTCTCTCTTCCAATACCTTATATATTCTTTATGGATTTCTTTTGATGATAGCCACCTACAAATGTCGATGCAATAAAATAATATCAAGGAATACATAAATTTGCAGATAAAACATAATATGTCAATAAGTTCCACTACAAATCACATAAGATGTACATTTTCCTTATAAAACATTACTTACCTCATGTATTTTCCAAGTACATAAATAATTTGTTTTATGTTGTTGTCAAAGTCGTCTGGGAGGGATAAAGGTAGAACATATTGTAACAAAAAGCAAATAATAATTATTTTTTCCAAAACATGCATACCAATAAGGAAATATATTATAACCTTTTAATTACCTTAATGAATGTATGCCATTCATGTGTTTTAACCCCACCAAAATCACCTTTTTTTGTTAAGATATTTTTTATGTTCGACGAAAACCCTGTCAGAAACCTAATTTTTTGAATGACCTCTTTTACAATATTGCTTCATTGCTTTGTCAATAACCAAGGAAGACTAGTATTATGTTCACGACCATCACCATTAGAATTAATAATAACACTTTGCAATGCGTGATTAGCTTCCTGGATGTCACAACAAATCTTTCCAATT
>JZKD02S0845508.1:69448-95980 GCA_000966675.3 Picea glauca | reverse complement strand
AGTGTGTACTGAATCACCATGGAAAATAATTACACACCATTTAACGAAAGTGGTCAAAATTTCTCAAACTTGAATCACTCGACACCATACACTAGCCTTTAAGTTGTTTTGTAGAGAAAATGTCAATCGTTGAAATTCACCACTAAAAAAAGAATTCCATCCACTTGTCATCCACAATTGGGTTGGGTTGGTTTAAATTATGACGTGTTGATTTGCAAACACATAAAATGGTCACAATTTTATGCTACTTACAATGGTCATGATTTTATTTTCTAAGACACTTTGGCATGTTCTCATTTTTCATTGTCTGACTAGTAGATTTCATCATGTTATCATAGATTTCGTCATGGAATTTTTATATTTTAGCTACTCCTTATTAATAATGTATAAACAAGTTACATCAACTACAAAATAGAGTTAATCACTACATCTAGAATTGTGTGTGATTATAAAAAATTGAGAGAAAGAATACAATGTTATATGACTAACCTAACCTAATACTAGACTACAAATACGACATTAATATATATAGGCACAACATCATAGAAACACAAAAGTTAGAGAGCTAACAAGGTCGCTAAGGGATAGTATTAGACCTAAGAGGATTTTATTTTCACTTTCTATTTCAAACATTAGTCCAATTGGTAAAGTTGTTATGAATTGGTGGTTTTGTAATAAGGATTAAATTTACATAAGGAATTGTAGGCTCAAATTAATCTAGATTGATAATGACATCCATTTTTAATGTTTGAATTGACTTATTGATTGAGTAATTTTCCCTCTTCTTAAAATACTTCTTCGGAAAATATTTTTCTTGACGTTTCACATGAATTTCCATCGAATATATTAACTAGATCCAAAAACCAATGATATGAAATATGGTACTGCACATATAATATATTATCAAGAAAAAAACAAGCTACATGAAATTTCATTTGAAAAAAAAATTACAAGTTAAATGAGTGCATAAGTAAAAAAACATACTAACCTTGCAAGTTAAAAATCCGAGCTATGTAGATTGAGAATTGGATATGTTCAACCGGTGGGTGATGGAAAAAATAAATAGCTCAAACAAAAGTCATGAAGAGTGTCGCAACTATAGCAATTGTGTTGCAAAGTTTCTTAAAGTCAGGTATATATAGATCGACTAGTCAACTAGTCGTTAGCATATGATTTTTGAGATAGGCAAAATATTTGTGGCAATAGCGATGACCTTTTGTGGAAATAGTGACGAACTTTCATGGAAATAGTGACAAAAATCCCGCCCAATTTAAAAAACATGTTCATGGCAATAGCGATGAAAATCCCACCCAATTAAAAAAAAAACACGAAAATAATGGAAACGTGGAAAACTTTCATGGAATAATCTGTCCATATGTAGTAGTGATTGTTGTTGTGACTCAAAACAACAATGTCTATGATTGGGTGGAACGTCCTTGGTCTATATCCAGTCAGTGGTTCTCTTCTATAAAAGACAATTGTTCTCTGTTATGGTTTCCTTTGCTTGTGTATTTATTTCCGCTATGTATTAATTTATTATACCTGAGATTTGTACTTATAATATGCATGCATGCTAGTTAATGGTGTGCATGGTATATTGTGCATGTCTTTTTATGTTGTAGTATGAATCTTGATCATTGCATGTATGCATTTCATGCTTCTTTATTAACTAATTGTTATCAGAGATTCAAAATCATCCAAGAGGTTCATTCTTGGTGTGGCATGCCCAGCCTGTGGAAGGTTGGGTGCATTGCAAATTGGTATCAGAGCCAGGTTCAAACACCAGACTGTTACGGGCCATAACAAGTGAAAGTCGGGAAGATTTGTTGTCACATATTTTATATATCTATGTGAATTTGGGGGAAAATGGTGGAAACATTTGAGTGAAATCCCCAAAATTCGTGAATGGATCTGAGTTTGAATGATTCCAGGATTGTCTAAGAAGTTAATGCATTTGATCTGCAAAGTTGCTGAGCCAAATTCGACTTAGAAGGTTGAAAAATTCAAGTTTTAATGGTTTCTCTAATGTTGGACAGAGTTTGGAGAATCGGCGGTTGAGATCATGTTCACTCTTAGATTGATAGTCTAGATTTGTCCTTGAAAAAATTTAGAAATTCAAATGTTTACAAAGTTTGGCGAAATTACCAAATCGACAGTTGGGATTAAATCGACGATTTGAAAACTGAGGAAGATCCACAGTTCATTTTCATTTAGAATGTTTGGGGAGTTGGAGAAAAATCAATGGTCAAGATCATCTTGGCCAAGAGATCAACGGCCCAGATTCACTTGGAATTTTGTCAAAAAATTCTAAGTGTGGAAGTTCGCCAACAAAAATCATCGACGGTCGTGGATCGAAGATTTTGGTGAAGGTTTGAAGATCGACCAAAGAAAATCCTCGATTGTCGATGGTCGATGGTTGGGGATTGACATATTCTAGTGAAGTTTTTGTTCTTTTTTTAAACAAAGAAAATCTTCGATCATCGATGGCCGACGGTCGGGGTTGACAGATTTTGGTGAATTTTTTTTTTCTAGACAAAGAAAACCTCCGAAGTACCGAAATCTAGAGTAAATATGGATCATTCGTGTTTGAGGACATGTGTCCATAGATCATCCTATTCAGGAATTCAACATTTGGGGGATTTGTGGTGTAGTGTGGAGAAGTCTCCCGAAGTTTTGAAGTTATGAAATCCTGAAGTCATGAGGTACTGGAGTGACGTGGCCTACTGAAGTCACCTAGGGTGATGTGGACACACTTGATGCTTTCCATGTGTCACCGTGTCTCATTTTTTCAAAGACCATTTGTGCTAGTTAGTATATGACACTTGTCATCCGTCAGATAGGGCCATGTGTCTGTTCCTTATTTTATGCCACGTAGCACCCCTTGGTGCTTAGTTACTAACGAAGACTCTAGGAGTTTGCTAGTTCGACGTTTTGAAGGAATGAAGTGTGATGAATGTGAAACCCCTGAAGCTCTGAAGATCGGAGTAAATCCTCACCATTGATCGGGAGATGACACGTAGTAGTAGCTCCCGTAGACTAGAGACTTGACACTATGGAGGATTCAAGGCATAAGCAGTTGGGGTTGAGGAATCCTGAAGGCCCGAACGCTGGAGTCTATCTCACCATTGATTATAGTAGACACATGGTGCACCATCCCAAGGTCCAGAGACTTGGTACTCCGGAGAAATTGAGCTGCAGGTTTCTTTGAGTCAAGAGCTCCAAAGGATCGAGTTAATATCGACCGTTGATCAGGAAATGATACGTGAAGGAGAGAACCTCCTGTAATTTGGCACTCCGAGAGATCTGTGGATAGGTGCCTGGGAAAGCCCCGAAGCCCAAAGCTATGAAGAAAATACTCGTTGTTGATCAGGAAAGGATATGTGGCAACAGATCCTATAGTCCAGAGACTTGGCACTCCAGAAGGGTTGAGAGTGTGGACAGTTTGGAACTCTCAAAGCCTGAAGTATCAGAGCTCTTATTGACCATCGATCTCATCCCTCGATCAATTTTAAACCACACAATCTCAGATATAATAATTCTAGCATAGAAAAGGGCCAGGAAAGATTTGGCTCGTTGTTCCGAGTTGTGGTCACTTAGGAAAGTGGTTTGAAGGAAGCACATGTGCATAATTTATTTCTATATTGGCCCAGGGATAACATGGAAGTCTTAATTAAATATATTATTCATGAATTGAAAGGACCTATAGCATTACTGACAAATTTTGTTCATCATGTGCTTAATTATGATAAAATGGTCACTTGCACATTTTGAAGAATTAAGGAATTTAAACATATCAGCTCAGAATCCGCATTGAAGAAATGGAAGAAGGCGAGGGAGCCTCCATCCATGATAAATAGGATGAAGTCCAGAATACCAAAATTGGAAATGCAGAGACAAAATCTAATGGACACAAGGGTCGAGGGGACTAAGAAACATTTTAAGAAACTATGAAGAACCTGAAAATAGAAGTGTAGAGCTACAAGGCAGACAATGAGACACTGATGAGATAGAAAATTCAGATAAATGCTCAAGTGTTGTAGAGATTAAATCAATTGCAAGGTCAAGTCGAGAATGGTTCAAATAAAGAGGAGGAAGGCATGTGTCATGAAATAATAAATTATCGTGGAAGAGTAGGTTATTCCAGAAGTGATAGCAGAGCTCATAGAGTCATAAACACCACTCAGCTCCCTACTTAGCAAGAAAGTTTTATGCATATAAATATTCCTTAAGAATTCCATAGGTGTCTCCTGTTAGGCACCAAAGAAGGAGACATGAGGTGGAAATTTTGAAAGGAGAGCTAAGGAATCTCAAGTCACCATCCTTTGATGGTGAAAGAGAAAGGGAAGATGATGTTGAAGCATGGTTTCTTTGACTGAGGAGATATTTCCAATTGCACAACTATTCATCAAACCTAGAAGCTATAATTTCCACCTACCACTTACATGGGAAAGTTGCAATGTGGTGGGATCAACTGAAGCAAGTTGAACATATTAATGAGAATAGGATCAATTGGAAGCAATTCAAGAAGTATTTCCAGAAGGAGTAACTCTCAGATCATTTTTATGACAAGAAAATGCAAGAGTTCTTTGAACTCAGGATGGGAAGCGTGACTATGGTAGAGTATCAGAAGAAGTTCTTGGGGTTGTTAAAGTATGTTGGGTTTATAAATGATGAAAAGGTAAAGATACAAAGGTTTTTGAGTGGATTTCCATCCTTTTATAAAGAAAATATTTGATATGATGAGCCCAAGACCTTGAATGAGGCCATCAGGAAGGATATATACCTATATGAGCAAGGCCAGAGAAGAGAATCCATGAAATTTTTTTGTAAGGATAAGAAGAAGGAGAAGTATGATCATATGAGGAAGGGATTCAAACCTCCTTTCAATAGAATTAAGCCTAATAAAAATCAGCAATACCGGTATGCTAAGGATGAATCCAAGAAAGAAGACTCCTTGGGAAAAAGGGAAAGACCACCAATCCAATGTTGGGGATGCAAAGAAGATCATTTGTACAAGGATTTTCCACACAGAAAGGATAGAGTGGATACTGTGCACAACATCCAAGAGGCTACAACAGTCAAAGACATGGGAATAATCTATGCAACATTAGACGATTGACAAGCAAAATACCAGTCCAATATGATTGAGGTCGAAGGTAAGATGATTAATCATCCTGTTGCTATTTTAATTGATTCATGAGAAATTCATTGTTACATTGATCCTAAGATAGTGGATATATTACATTTGGATAAAAGTAAGCTTGGGAAATCAAGTTTGGTTCAACTAGCCATTGGAACCAAAAGGAGAATCCATGAGGTGGTCAAAAGTTTTTCCATAAGTCCTAATGGTGTGAATACTAGTGTTGATCTAAATATCATACCATTGGGGTCTTATGATATTCTAATTGGAATGTATTGGTTGGACAAGCATCATGTTGTCCTAGATTGTCATAGCAAGACATTTACATGTCTTGGTGGAGATGGAAAACAGAGCATTGTGAAAGGAGTTCCAAGACCCATCTCTATAAGAGATATTTCATCCGTACAGTTGAAGAGATGTTTCAGAAAAGGATGTCAGTTATATGCATCCCATGTGGAGGAGCGAAAAGATACAAAGAGGCCAAGCGTTGAATATTTCTCGATACTACAGGAATTTGAGGATGTATTCCAAGAAATACCAGGGTTGCCACCAAAAAGGGAGATAGATTTATCTATTGATCTAGTGTCAGGAGTTGACCCAGTGTCAAAAACACCTTACAGAATGAGCACGCCTAGGTCAAAATAATTACAAATGAAGTGGGAGGAATTGTTGAAGAAAGGGTACATACGTCCAAGTGTTTCACCTTAGGGAGAACCAATACTCTTTATCAAAAAGAAGGATGGAACATTGAGGTTGTGTATTGACTTTCGATAGTTGAATAAGTACACTGTGAAGAACAAGTATCCTCTACCCATAATAGATGACCTCTTTGATCAACTAAGAGGAGCAAATATATTTCCAAAGATGGACTTGAGATCAAGATACCATTAGGTAAGAATCAAGGAAGAAGACATTCATAAGACAACCTTTAGAACCAGGTATGGGGATTATGAATTTGCAGTGGTGCCATTTGGATTGTCCAATGGACCAGTTGTATTTATGTCCATAATGAATGGCATATTCAGAAATTACTTGGATAATTTTTTCATAGTATTATTGGATGACATCCTTGTCTATTCTAAGTTTGAAGAGGAGCATGAACATCACCTAAGATTGGTATTGCAAGTGATGAGGGAACGTCAGTTGTATGCCAAGCTGAGTAAGTGTTCTTTTTACCAAGAGAAGATCCATTACTTGGGGCACATTATTTCAGAACAAGGTATAGCAGTAGATATTGAGAATATTGAAGCCATTAGAGGATGGCTAACACCCAGGAATGTTTAAGAAGTCATATCTTTTATGGGGTTAGTTGGTTACTACATGAGATTTATAGAAGGGTTCTCTAAGATTTCGCATGCCATCACTTCTTTGAAAAAGAAGGGAATTAAATTTGAATGGACAACAAAATGTGGATAGAACTTTAATTTTTTGAAGGAGTTACTCATTAGTGTGTCTGTGCTAAAAATTGTTGACCCAAATGAAATCTTTTTGGTATGTACAGATGCATGCAAGGAAGGACTTGGTGGAGTCCTCACTCAAAATGGACATGCCATTTGTTATGAGTCCATAAATATTAAAGAACATGAGAGGAACTATGTCATGCATGACTTGGAGCTTACTTCCATTGTTCACGCGTTGAATATGTGGAGGAATTATCTCATGGGAAAGAGATTTGAACTAAGAATAGACCACAGTGGTATAAACTATCTTTTTGAGCAACCAACTTTGAATGCCAGACAAACAAAATGGATGGAAATTTTAAGTGAATATGACTTTGATATCAAGCATATCAAAGGAAAAGAAAATAAATGTGTTGATGCACTTAGTAGAAGAGTGCATCTCATGCTTGATACAACTGTCAATATGCATCAGGAAGACTTGAAGAGTAGAATTTTAGATGTTCTTGTTACAAATCAACATTACCTATAGGTAAAGGAAATCTTAAAGCAAGGAGATGCACAACAGAAAATGAAAGAGTATGAGATAAAGGAAGATGGACTACTTATGCATAAAAAGAGAATTATGTTCCTAATTCCAAAGAACTTAGGAATTTGGTATCAAAGGAAATGCATAATGTTCCATATGCTAGACATCCCAATGACTAGAAAAAAATTACAGCAGTAAGAAGCCAATTCTTTTGGTTGGGGATAAAAAGGGACGGTGTTGATTGTTGAAAAGTCAACAAGAAACATGTGTCTAATTTACTTTTACCTTAATTAAATTAGACAATAAATATTAATCTATTATCTCATTCATAACTGAGTGATTTGGAATTGTAATAGAATTATAAGTGTAGTTAAGTGAGTTAATATCAGTTGTACTAGTTGTAACTAAACATGCACTAGTGAGAGTTCAATTAATCAGTGAACTTACATGCAACTGAAGATTCACCACGGTTAACTACATGCATGTCAGTTCCAATGGAGATCCAATTGAGATAACAGGTGAAAGGGACAGTTTGGCTATCATTTGTGATTTGTTCACACATGCAGTGAATATGCTTATGAGCATGTGCAAATGAGGCAATTGCATTCATTCGATTCATCGTGAGAATTTGGATTGCAGAGATTGTGTAGAGGAGGCAGGCTGTCTGGACACGGAAATTGGCACATGTATTTTCTAATTTGTGTATGACTGTGTGAGACGATTGTATTGTACTAAGAGCTCTTGGATTAGAGTTTTGTATGAGATTGTTTCATGATTCATGATATACATAATATATGATAGTGGGGTTTTTAGCTTTACGCTTTCCCGTTAAAACTTCTGTGTTGTGTGTTATTGATATTTCACTTTGTGCATTGTGGTTGTGATCGTGGTTTAATTGCTTCCGAAATAATAATAGTAGAAGAGATTATGCATTAAACAAGTGGCAAAAATTGTTAGATCAGGAGAATCGCAGGAATACATTAATTTGTATCGAAATTTCTACATGGTATCAAAGCCATGGAGGCCACAGAGTCACGGAAGTGAGGTGTGAACATAATTTAATTCTCACAAGTCCCATCTCTAGCTGGGTACGAACTCTAGTACTGAAAACTTCTGGTGTTTTCAAGAACAGAAATTCTCGCACCCTAGAAAAAGGCAGGTTGCAAACTTCATTGGAATTCTCACAGGCAAATACACTAGCAGGGTGTGAACTTCCCTCACCGTAACAGTGGAGCAGGGTGCGAACTTCTTGAGCATTCTTGCAGGCTACAATGGAGCAGGGTGTAAACTTGACAGGCAATTTTGCAGGCTATACAAAAGCAGGGTGTGAACTTCCCTCATGTTGCTCTCAGGTGGGGTGCAAACCTCCCAGGGCAAGAGGAAAGTGAAGGGGTTGAGTTTTGGGTTGGATAACATTCAAATTTGAAATATTTTCTTGGTGAGACACTTGATTCAAGACAAAATGTCTTTCAATGGCTTAAGGTTGGAGTATGCACTCAAGGGCAGCTCTAACTACATTGCTTGGAAGGACAAGATGGAGGCAGTGCTCGAAGACAATGGCTTGAAGGGCTACATTGACGCAGATGTTCCTAAGCCGGATGCGATAGACACTGCAAATCTTGATGCATGGAAAAAGAAAGTAGCAAAAGCGAGGAGGATTCTGTTGGAGGGAGTAGGAGACCACATTGTCTCAAGTCTCCATGGGAAAACCACACCATATGCAATGTGGAAGGTTTTGATAGATCTATTCCAAAATAGCAGCGACCATAGGAAATTGGTGCCCAAAGATAAACTCAGGAAGATCAAGATGGAGAAAGGCGAAACCATTCCAAAATATCTCGTGAAGTTTGTCCAATGTTGGGATGATCTTGGAAGTGTGGGAATAACAGTCGCTGCTGATGATTTGGTGAGCTTGGTGCTCATAGGGATTCCTAAGAGTCGGCACAGTTATCAAGACTCTATCAATGGAAAGGAAAAGTTGTTGGATTGGGAATGACTATGGTCGGATCTGGTGCAAGAAGAGTTCAGGCGGAATACCAGAGATGGATCTTCATAAAAGCATGATGATGAAGAGGATTGTGCTTTGACTGCCAAGGCAAGGAAAGGGAAAGGGAAGAAATTCCAATCAAATTCCGAGTCTAAAGTCAAGAAGCTAGATTTGTCCAAAGTGAAGTGTTTTCACTGTCACGAACGTGGGCATCTCGCTACTAACTGTCCGCAGAAGAAGAAGAACAAGACTGTTGCTAGAGCTACAACTGGTGAGGCTCTTATCTCACAATTTGAGCTTGACTTCACTTTGATCGCATGCATGGCTTCAAGTGCATCAGAATCGGTGTGGTATTTGGATAGTGGCACTTCCTTCCACATGACGGGAGATAAAGAGTCTTTCATTGACTTGGAGGAGAAAGATCTCATAATGCATATAGAGATGGGGGATGATGGAAAATACAGTGCAACTGGTATTTGTACCATTACCTTTCAGAGGGAGTCAGGTAAACCATTTCAATTGAAAAATGTTATGCATGTTCCAGGTCTGAAGAAAAACTTGGTCTCATTCGCAATGTTGGAGGATAGAGGCTATGATGTTGTTTTTAGCAATGGTATAGCCTACCTGAGACATAAAGCAACAGGTCAAGCCAAGAAGATAGGGATTCGATTTAAGAATCTCTACATGCTGCAGGTAGATGGATGTGGTGCCATGATAGGAAAGGCAGAAACAGTGGTGAGCTGGGATGAGGGCAAATTATGAAACAGGAGATTAGGCCATCTTCATCATGGAGCCTTGAAGATCATGCAGCAAATATCTATTGGACTTCCAAGGGGAACACTTTCTCAATCAGATCAGTACAAGGGGTGCACCCTGGGGAAGTATGTAAAGTCCACCTTTCATGAAAAGGAGAATCGTGCTTCGGTAATCCTAGAGAGAGTTCACACGGATGTGTGTGGACCATTCTTAGTTGCTTCAACAGCAAAACACAAATATTATGTTATTTTTGTTGATGAATTTTCTCGTAAATGCTAGATATTCTTCATGCAGAAGAAGGATCAAACATTCTCAAAGTTCTGTGAGTTTAAAGCATTGGTGGAGAAAGAGTCGAGGAAGCAAGTGAAAGCTCTAAGGAGCGATAATGGTGGAGAATACATCTCTAACGAATTCAAAGAATTCTGTAGCAGAGAAGGAATTCGATAAGAACTCATAGCACCTCATAACCCACAGCAAAATGGGGTCGTGGAGAGAAAGAACAGAACGATCGTGGGTGCAGCACGAGCAATGTTGCATGATCATGGCCTACCTATGCATTTGTGGGTAGAAGCATGCAATATTGTGGTTTATGTGCAAAACCATTTTCCTCATAGAGTACTTGGCATGAGTACACCTGAAGAAGCTTTTACTGGTAAGAAACCTGATGTTTCTCATTTTAAAATTTTTGGTTCATCTGTTTATGTGCATGTAAACAAGGATGCCAGGAAGAAGCTGGAACTGACTGCTGAAGTTGGGATATTTTTGGGGTACACAAAAACACCCCATAATTATCGTGTGTATTTTCCAAACAGTAAGATGATTGTTATGAGATAGGATATAAAATTTGATGAGGGGAAATCCATGCGGTTGTCGCTTGAGAGGGAGCTAGACTTGCATGCAGAATAGGAACTGTTGGTTCCCAAGGATGAGTCTCAAGATGTGGATCAGCCACATGAGAAGGTTCATGGAGTGAAGGAAGCCACTCAAGCAGAGCCATCCATCAGAAATGGAAGAAAGCGCACCATGGAAGCTGAAAGATTGAGACTAGATGCTGCACAGAATGTAGGAGCCCCTATTTCACAACACAGACAAAGACAGTCTCCTGATCGATTTTTTGGATACATGGCTCTCGTGAGCAAATGTATTGTGACTAAACCATATTCCTTTCAGGAAGCAATGTAGGACCCCACTTGGGTTGATGCTATGGTAGAGGAGTATGACTCCATTGTCAAAAACAGTGTATGGGAAATTGTCCCAAGACCGATTGATAAATCAGTGGTAGGTTTGAGATGGATCTACAAGGTAAAGCAAGTTGTTGATGGGAGTGTAGAGAAATACAAGGCTAGGTTTGTGGCCCAGGGCTTCTCATAGATTGAGGGGATAGATATTGGTGAGACCTTTGCACCTATCACAAGGTACTCTTCCATAAGATCCATCCTTGCACTCTCAGCGCAGATGGGCTAGCGCATTCATCAGATGGATGTAAATACTGCGTTCCTCAACAGGATCATTGAGGAAGAAGTGTACATTGAGTAGCCAGAAGGTTTTGAGACCTTTGACAGAGAGTCACATGTGTGCAGACTCAAGAGGGCATTGTATGGGCTGAAACAAGAACCCCATGCTTGGTACACTTGGATAGACAGTTATTTCACCGGATTGGGCTTCACCAAAAGTGAAGAAGATGAAAACCTATACCAAATTGTGGTGGAGGGTATGCTACTAATCATTGTTCTTTATGTTGATGATTTACTACTTATTGGTGATGAGCAGTTGATAAAATCATGCAAGGAGGACCTTGCAAAGGAGTTTGAGATGAAGGATTTGGGCCTTCTTCATTATTTCCTTGGTTTGGAAATATGGCAACAAGATGGTGAAATTTTTGTGTCTCAAGGCAAGTATACCAGGGAGATACTGGGTAATTTTCACATGGAGGGCTGCAAACCCATGGATACTCCTCTTCCAGGAAACTGGAGGAAAGAGGATGCTACTTCTGGAGAGGTAGTGGATGCTACTGTCTATCGACAGTTAGTAGGTTCGCTAATGTATTTAGTGAATACGAGGACAAACATTTGCTATGCGGTTAACCAGCTAAGTCAAGCAATGGTTAAGCGTACCAAACTCTTTTGGAAGGTGAGGAAGCGTGTCCTGAGATATCTGAAGGGCACATATGAGTATGGATTATGGTATAGACAGACGGATGAGGTGAAGTTGCATGGCTTCACGGATGCATATTGTGCGGGCATCCCAACGGACAGAAAGAGCACATCAGGAGGGATATTTAGTATCAGATCTACAACTGTTTCTTGGTACAGCAGGAAATAGAGATCTGTGGCACTTAGTTCAGCAGAAGCGGAATACATGGCAGTGAGTCCAGCTACATGTGAGGCTATCTGGATGAGGAAGATCTTGGTTGGTTTGTTTGGTTCTCATTTATATCTGACAGTGATTTATTGTGATAATCAGAGTTGCATTAAACTCTCGATTAATCCTGTGTTTCATGACAGATCTAAGAATATAGATATCCAGTATCATCATCTCAGAGATTGTGTGCAACAGAAGATCATGTTGCTTCAATACATTCCTACGGAAGATCAAGATGCGGACATTCTGACGAAGGCGCTCACCAGGAGCAAAATTGAATATCACAGAGACAGGATTGGGGTAAAGGATAATCCATTTTCTTGTTGAGAGGGAGTGTTGAAAAGTCAACAAGAAACATGTGTCTAATTTACTTTTCCCTTAATTAAATTAGACAATGAATATTAATCTATTATATCATTCATAACTGAGTGATTTGGAATTGTAACAGAATTATAAGTGTAGTTAAGTGAGTTAATATCAGTTGTACTAGTTGTAACTAAACATGCACTAGTGAGAGTTCAGTTAATCAGTGAACTCACATGCAATTGAAGATTCACCACGGTTAACTACATGCATGTCAGTTCCAATGGAGATCCAGTTGAGATAACAGGTGAAAGGGACAGTTTGGCTATCAGTTGTGATTTGTTCACACATGCAGTGAATATGCTTATGAGTATGTGCAAATGAGGCAATTGCATTCATTCGATTCATTGTGAGAATTTGGATTGCAGAGATTGTGCAGAGGAGGCAGGTTGTCTGGACACGGAAATTGGCACATGTATTTGCTAATTTGTGTATGACAGTGTGAGACGATTGTATTGTACTAAGAGCTCTTGGATTAGAGTTTTGTATGAGATTGTTTCATGATTCATGATATACATAATATATGATAGTGGGGTTTTTAACTTTACGCTTTCCTGGTAAAACTTATGTGTTGTGTGTTATTGATATTTCACTTTGTTCATTGTGGTTGTGATCGTGGTTTAGTTGCTTCCGCAATAATAATAGTAGAAGCGATTCTGTATTTAACAAGTGGCGGAAATTGTTAGATCAGGAGAATTGCAGGAATACATTAATTTGTATCGAAATTTCTACATTGATTACATATCCAGATGTATGGAATGTCATAGACTAAAGGTTGAGAATAGACACCTAGCGAGTTTGCTACAGCCATTACCAATTCCAGAGAAGAAATGGGAAGTGATAACCAATGATTTTATAATGAAGTTACCAAGGACAACAAGGAAACATGATTCCATCATGACAGTGGTTGATAAATTGACAAAGGCGGCTCATTTTGTTCCTATGAAAACAACTCATACAACATCTAATATTGTAGAAATTTACATGAGGGAAATTGCTAGGTTGCATGGGATACCTAGGAAAATTGTCTCAAACATAGACACAAAGTTTACTTCAAATTTTTGGAAGGGATTATTTAAAGGATTTCATACAAATTTGAACCTTAGCACAACATACTATCCATATTCATATGGGCGGAAAAAAAGGGTCAACCTTGTAATTGAAGACATGTTAAGAATGTATGTGATGGATAAGCCATCTAAGTGGGAAGATTACTTGCACTTGGTTGAGTTTGCCTATAATAATGGGTATCAAGATTCATTGAAGATGATTCCATTTGAAACCTTGTATGGTACAAAATGTAGTACTCCAATAAGCTGGGACAACCCAATAGATAGAGTGGTACTTGGGCCAAAGTTTCTCAAGGAGATGGAAGACCATATGGTTGAGATTAAGCATAATTTAGAGGCAGCTCAAGATAGACAAAAGGTTTATGCCAACAAGAATAGGACAGAAAGAGAATTTAAAGTAGGAGAGCATGTGATTTTGAAAGTAAATCCTAAGAATATATCTTTGAAGTTGCGTAGCTGTACAAAGCTGACAACTAGATTATGTGGTCCATTTGAGATATTGGACAGAATAGGGCCAGTTGCATACATGCTTGCATTTCATGTTTCCTTGAATGTGCATGATGTATTTCATGTTTCCATGAATGTGCATAATGTATTTCATGTCTCTTTGCTAAATAAATATGTACATGATCCTAACCATGTTATTGATTGCCATATGATTCAGGTAGAGACAGAGGGAGACTTTCAGGTCCAACCAGTGTAAATATTGGATAGAAAAGTCAAAATGCTCTAGAATCGAGTTATAGAGCTGGTAAAAGTTGAGTGGACCTACTACGGTCCTGAAGATGCTACTTGGGAACATGAAAATACCATGCGGTAAAAGTACCCACATCGTTTTGAATAAATTTTGATATTTTGATCTATGTTTTGTATATGCATTAAGGACAGTGCCAAAATAAGGGGGAGGGGATGTAACACCCTGGGTTTTGAACCCCCATATTAAATAATGTATTGTTACATTGTTGATAGGAAAGAGTGCCCAAAAAATTATTAAAAGGCTAGTGTGCCTAAGAAATGTAATGTGTGATCATTATTAATAATAAATACATCGTTGGTTGTTAGATAGACAAGGACTAGACTTATAGGGGGCTATGATTCCGCAAGTGAGTGGGCTTGAGGGGCTAAGTTTTTATTTAATTTTCTTAATTACCCACTTTGTTTAATTGGGGGGGGAATAAGTTACGAGAATTCTTGGGGGGAAGGCCAAGAGGTTCTTGATCCCCAAAAATTACAAAAACCCATCCCTGGTCTATGGAAGGGGTTCCCCGGTTGACTAATTCTCTCATTTGTTTTGGTCACTTGCTCACTCTCATTCTCATCCCCATTCTGGTGTTGTTGTTGGTCGCCTCATGCATTCATTCCCCGATTTGTTCATTGTTCATCCTCTCTCGTGGAGTCTACACTCTATTCATTCCTTCACTCACTCTCTTTCCTCATTCATATTTGGCTTGGGAAAGGAAATTAGACCATTGAAAAACAACCACAATTTTGTTGGTTGTAGATAGTGTTGGTGTAATCCAGCCATAATTTGAGGCCTACATGTCTGAGATGTTTGTCCCGTGTTCACATTTTCTCATAGACGCAAGTCCTGAGAGTCCCATCATGGAGTTTCTGTACCAAATCCACTAGATCCCTAGAAGGAGAATGACTGCTTGAGGGACTGTGTGGAAGAGAAGGGTGGAGGTCCATTCTCTTGGGTGGTGCAGGTTGGGTAGAAGAGAGTTGGGTACTTGGATTATTGTGAGTGTTGGAGAAGCCCTGAGAGCTTGAGTGTTGAGTAGTTTGGGAAGTTGAGGAACACTCTGGAACCATCCTTGTGGATTCATAGCCTTGGCTCGGGGTTGACATTGTTGTTGAGACTTGGAACAATAATGTCTATGGTTGGGTGGAACGTCCTGGGTCTGCAGCCAGTAGATGGTTCTCTTCTATAAAATATAATTTCTCTATGTAATGGTTTTCTTTTCTTGTGTATTTATTTCCACTACGTATTAAGTTATTATACATGTGATTTGTATTTATAATATGCATGCTTTCTAGTTAATGTTGTGCATGGTATATTGTGCATGTATTTTTGTGGTGTAGTATGAATCTTGATCATTGCATGTATGTATTTTATGTTTCTTTATTAATTAATTGTTATCAAAGATTCAAAATCAACCAAGACATGCGTTCTTGGTGTGGCATGCTCAACCTGTGGAAGGTTGGGTACGTTACAAACCTTCTAGAATCTTATTGAAATTCATCATGTGGCTAGCCCCATATGCATGAGTAATGGGGTTTATGTGGCATCCTCTTGTACCATAGTGGTCAACATGATAGGTAAACTTGCAGGAGGCATAACATTTGTATATGAACTCCGATTGATGCATAGTATGCATCATTGGAAATTTTTGGACCCAAATGTTTCCAAACTAGGACTTGCCACTAAAATGACCCTGTACGCAAATTCCTCCAATTTTTCCACTTTGAAAGCATCAAGATAGATGAAAAATAATATAATGATCCAATTCGGATCATCAAATTAGTAAAAACAACTTATGTTTCAACCTAGCTATGGACTATGATTTAGATGACTATGTAATTTCAAAATGAAAAGCTAAACTAAGTCAAATTAAGAAGGGGTGTTCTTTTCTTTAACAAATTAACTTTTCCTTTGAAATGAAAGGCTTCTTATAATAGCAAGCAAATAAATATTGGAATTTGAAAAGGAAGTGAATAGAAAGCTATAAAAAGTAAAGACACGTGCCTTAAATAGAAAGTAGGTAACTAAAGACAAATACTAAGGAAAAGAGGAAGATTTTCTTCATCCAAACTTTTTTTGATTTGAAGAAAAATCAAGAAACTATCAAAGAAAGAAATGGTTCTAAAATAAGTATGTTGAATAAGAAAGATGCAATGCAACAAAAAAAACTTTAAAGCAAAAGTTACAAGGAACCTTGTGGGGTCTCTTCTTTACCTATAATCTTTCCTTAAAACTACACTATAGTACAACTCCATCCACCTATCAGCTTTAGAGGACCCTATAGGGAGATTTATTAAACCAAGATAGAATAAAAATCTAAAACATTTTGAAAATTGAAGGCAATGTATAAAACTAGCTAAAAAGTGTGTTAGACAATTGCAAAAAAATGGAAAAAAATTGCACTGAACGAGCGCGAAAATTGGGCAAGATTTTTAGTAGTTGAGTGCATAAAATAGGCCAAAATATGTGTTTTAACAAAAACATGAAGATGAAGATGCCAAGTTGTAGTTGAGGCTAAAACAAGAGTTTGTAACTAGTGAACTTATCTTAAAATAGTAAAATATTGAAACATAAAACAACTTCAAGTTCAAATCCTATTAATACAAACTATGAGGGGTTAAAAAACACACCCACAACTAGCGAAGAATATCTAGATCAATTCCCCAGTGGAGTCGCATGTCCATTAGTAGGTATTTTTCACAAGGGTGAGAAAAAAACCCTCTAACTTGATGGTCATGAATTGAGCCACAAAAAAATGGCTAAAGTTCCTAGAATTAAAAACCTATATATACTCACATGCATTAAAACCTAGTTCACATAATGATCTAGGAGGATCTCAGTGGCCACCCACCTATTCCAACTAGCTCAAAACAATTTTTTGGCAACTTACTTTTTTTAGCAGTTTTTCAGGTCCCAACCTATTCCCCCTAAATGAATCTCCTCATCAAGACCTTTCCAACAAGCTACCGTGCACCCTAAAAGGAGATCGTATGCAAAAGTTACGACCCCGAGAAGTTGATGTACTAACTTACCCCAACGGGGCCCACATGACTTTTGACGTTTCATCTCCTAGGGTTAGGTTTTTGGATGTCTAGGGTTTGGGCATTCATAATTATTGTAAAAAGGGCTTCAAAGCCTCATTTTACTCATCTTCTTGCGAATGAGTGTAGCCATCACATCTCTTCTCAGAGATAAGCTGCCACCATTCTAGAAAGCTTGTTTTTAGTATGCATTTTACAATTTTCAACATATTTCTTATTTGATAGAAGTCAAGTTTTATTGTATATCTCCTATTGTTCACTTTGTATCTATGTTAATATTGTAAATCCTTGTTTTCATTTAATTCTTCTCATAAATATAGACTAGTGGTATCAGAGTTGTCTGCTCCTTGTCATTTTTTAGTGCATGTCCCTAACATGGTCAAGGTATAGAGAGTTGGGTCTCGAGTTTGTTTCTCTTGAGGAAATTTCTCTCACACGACCAAGAAATCGTTCATGGAAGGAGAAAATAAAGACAATGGGATAGGAGATATTTTCAAAATGTTGCTCGAGGAAGCCCTTGAGCGATAGAGGAACAAGATGATGGACAAATTTGCACAAATCCTTCGACATCTGCCAACAAGTGACACATCCACCTCAAGTGGATTTGTCGCCCCCTTCAAGGTACATATCAATTTTGATATTCCTATATTTGGAGGTCAAATAGATGCATATGTTGTAGATAAATGGTTAAACCTTCTAGAAGTGTATTTTTCTATCCAAAACTTTTCTGATAGAGAAATATTACATTTGCGCTCCTCAAGGCCATCCCCCATGTCAAAGATTGGTGGGAGACTTTCTGTGAGAAAAATGAAATAGATGGATCCACATTATTTGCAATTGCAACCACTTGGGGTTGTTTCAGAGATGTTATTAAGGAACAATACTACCCTATTGGAAGTTATGACTACTTGTATACAAGATGGGCCACATTGTGGTAGGAAAGAGACCAAACAGTGTCAGAGTTAACCAATGTCTTCCATACCTTGTGCACCAAGTCGGGTATCAAATATTTTGAGTGACATATGGTGCTTAATTAGTACGACAGTCTGCATGGATACATCTAGACATAAATGTATTTTTTGGACATCTCATCCTTGGCTGCAGCTTATCAATATGTTGTCAAAATCAAGCAGAAGATTAAACAAAAGATGCGACAGTTTGGGTCTAGGAACCCCTCACAATAGAAGAAAAGCAAGGGTAGTCCCAACCTACAAAACAAAGGATATATAAAATATGGGAAACCTTAGGACAATTGGTCTAAGCTGTAAGAAAAGAAGGACAATGGGAAGACGAAGAAAGATACTAGGAAGTGGTGCAACTTCCATAAGAGCCTCGAAGATAACATTGTTGATTATCGATCAAAGTAGTCATTGGTGGCTGAAGCAAAATCCTATGAATCAAATGTGGGTTCTAACTCTGATTCAAAACCAAAAAAGGGGAGGCAGATCAATGACACGGAAACTAGTGCCATCGTTTCTACCACCAAGATCCAACTCGATGAACCTAATGAGCCAGAGGAAGGAGAGTGCCTCTTTCATTGATAGATGTGGGTGAAAGACACTCCACTGCACTTCATCATTGATAGTGGTATCCAGAAGAACATCATATCAATAGATTTCACCAAGTGGCTAGCCCTACCGACAATGCTACACTTGAAGCCCTATACCATCAGATGACTTTGTCAAGGAAGCGATCTTTGCATCAGCCAACCGTGTCGCCTATCATACAACATCAAGCCATTCAAAGATGAGGTATTGTGTGATTTTTCTCCCCTTAAAGTTTGTGATGTTATTTTGGACCAACCTTATTTATGGAAACATCATGCTTTATATGAGTCTAGGCCTCATAGTGTTATTATTACTTTGAACGAGAAATTGTACAGGATACCCGAGGTAGTCCTACCTAGTTTTATTTCCTTGATCCCTGCCAAACAATGTAGGAAGGTCATTTCTCAGACCGAGAATTTGTTCTTCTTTGTGATTCACTTTCAGAGTAAGCGAAAGGTTGCAACCACATCCATGGAATCTTTGAACAACCTCTCCACGTAGCAGAAGAAAGTGGATAAGGTTGTGGAAGAATACAAAGACATGTTCTCATCACCTACTAGGGTACCTATGCACTATCAGGTCAAGCATCCCATCAATCTAACCCTCGATGCACCACTACACAATAGGCCAGTCTATCGTCGCTCTCTGCTAGAAAATGAGGATAGCAAGTGTCAGATTCGAGACTTGATCCATAAGGGGCACACATGACCCATATCATCACCTTGTGGAAGCCCAATTATGTTGGTGCAGAAGAAATATGGGACCTGGGGACTCTACATTGATTATCGAGCGCTAAATAAAATCAAAGTCAGGAACTAGTACCTAATTCCCTGAATCGACGATCTCCTTAGTCAACTCAAAGGGGGAAAATACTTCAGTAAGATTGATCTGAAGTCTGGATACCATTAGGTCCCAATAGAGCAGACATATGTGTGGAAAATTGCCTTCAAGTCAAAAGAAGGTCTTTTTGAATGGATGGTCATGCCCTTTGGTTTGGAAAATGCCCCAACAACTTTCATGAGGATGATAGACGATATCTTGCAGCCGTTTACTAATTCTTTTGTGGTGGTGTATCTAGATGACATCCTCATCTACAACAAGACTTGGTAAGAACATTTGTAGCATATTCAACAGGTTTTGCACACTTTGCGGCAACATAAGCTATATTCCAACTTGGAAAAATGCTCCTTCGGCATGGACAGGGTCCAATACCTAGGATACATTGTTGATGCGCATGGTGTTCATGTTGATCCAACCAATATCCAAGTCATCCATGGCTGTCCAACCCCAACCACCCTCATTGACCTTCGAAGCTTCTTAGGCCTTGCCAATTTGTATCGCAGGTTTGTGTTGGGATTCTCCCATATTGCATGGGCCCTTAACCAAAAATCCAGGGGTGGTGGTAAGGAAAATTTTTCGTGGGGCCTGTCCCAACATAAAGCATTCAATGATATGAAGCAATGCTTGTTCTCATCCCTAGTGATTTCATTATCTGACCTGCAAAAACCATTTGAGATCGAGACAGATGCTTCAGAATATGCTATGGGCGCAATCCTCACTTAGCACGACCACCCCATGGCCTATCATAGTGAGACATTATCAGATATCGTTCATAAGTACCCTACTTATGATAAATAAATGTACTCCATTATCCAAGCCTGTCTCCCGTGGAGGAATTACATTCTCGAGAAGGAGATAGTCATCCACATTGATCATAAGCCACTTTAGTTCATGCAGACACAAGGTAAATTGCAGAATGACCACCATCATAAGTGGTCCACACATTTTCAGCAGTTCCATCTCAACATAAAGTATAAAACAAGAAGTACCAACGAGTCATTGATTTCCTTAGTCGACCTCCAGTCGCGACACTCACCACAGTGCTAGACTCTTACGTCCACGAGACCTCCAGATGACCCCACATCTATGAGACATATCCTGACTTCACCAACACCTACTAGATGTTGGGCACAAACACAACTATCACTAATTTCCATCTCCATTACGAGATTTCGTGCCATATGGGTCATCTCTGTGTTCCATTAAGCGAGCGAGCGAAGTTGATTTGGGAAGCCCACTATAGTCGGGTGGCAGGACACTTCGGCATGCAAAAGACCATGTCAATGTTGCAACGACATTTCTACTGGCCGAAACTTTGACAGGATGTCAGTAAGTATATCTGGTCCTGCATTATCTGCATTATTGCCAAACCAACCACTAAGAAACAAGGCATGTACACTCTACCTACTCCTGACAGGCCCGAGGAATCCATCTCAATGGACTACATGTCGGTCCTTCCATCCACTAAGAGGGGAAGTTAGAGTGTTTTTTTGGTTATTGATCGCTTTTCCAAGATGGTGATTCTGGTCACCTGTAAGAAGAGAATCACAATGGAGGCCACTGCCAAGATCTTCTTTGAACTAGTGTGGGTACACTTTGGGATCCCATAAACCTCTATCTCATATCAGGACAATCGGTTCCTCGGCACATTCTGGTCGAGCCTCTAGTCACTGTTGGACATCAAGGTCACCAAATCCACTTCCTTCCACCCCTAGATAGATGGCCAAACCAAGGTCATCAACCGAATGATCATGCACATCTTGCACATGTACAATTCTAAGAACCCCCACAACTGGGATGAGAGTCTTCCCTATGTTCTATAACTACAATATAGCCATACATAGCTCAACCGACCAGAACCCCTTTCAGGTGGGGTTGGGATTTCAACCATTGGGTCCCATGGATGTTGCACTACCCCTTGTGGCCACCCAGGAATAATCATTGCATACTCCAACTGAAACTAACAAAGACAATCAGTTCATTGAATGGATCCAACACATCCTCCCACAGGTTCAGGATATTTTATAGAATTCCAATGCTAAGTACAAGTAGAGCCATGATCAACACTAGGTGCCACACAAGTTTTAGGTGGAAGACAAAGTTTGGTTGCACTTGCAGAAATAATTCCTTACAAGGCCTCGTCGAAATCTTTGTCCACTATGTTATGGACCTTACACCATCACCAAGGTTGTGGGTGACAATGCTTTTAATCTCAACCTTCCCCACTTACTTGGCTTGCACCCAGTGTTCAATGTGGACCTCCTTCGGCCTTATTTTCCAGCATTATTAGACACCTTGGAGATAGCAGAACAATTGACACCAGCAGAGCTCAACCCTAACTGCATGGAACATGCATCCATTGATCATATCGTGGACACACAGCTCAAGGGAACTCACCAACAGAGGATCTAGCTTTATCGGGTTGTCAAAGTAGGGTAGCTCCTACACCAAGGCAAGTGGCTCACCCAGGGCCAAATTTAGTAGAAATTTCCTCATATGATGGGGGAACTCAACATAATGGAGACCATTGCTTCCAAAGGGGGGAGGATTTATCCAGGAGGATCTCGGTGGCCACCCACCTATTCCAACTGGATCAAAACCATTTTTTTCAACTTACTATTTTTAGTAGATTTTCGGGTCCGAAACTTCTGGGTCCATTTTGAAGGTCTAAATGACGTTTTTTCATGATCCAACACCTAAAAGATAATCAAAGTCTTTGATTGTGCCCCCTAAATGAAGCTCCTCATCAACACCTTTCCAACACGATATGGTGTGCCTCAAATGGAGATCGTATGCACAACTACGACCCTGAGAAGTTGATGTACTAACTTACCCCAATGGGGCCCAAATGACTTTTGACGCTTCATCTCCTAAGGTTATGTTTTTGGATGTCTAGGATTTTGGCATTCATGTTTATTGTAAAAAATCATTTAGATCCTTATTGTACTCATCTTCTTGTGAATGAGTGTAGTCGTCACATCTCTTCTTAGAGATAAGCTACCACCATTCTAGCAAGCTTGTTTTCAGTCTGCATTTTACAGTTTTCAACATGTTTCTTATTTAATAGAAGTCAAGTTTAAATGTATCTTTGTTATTGTTCACTGTGTCTCTGTGTTAACATTATCAATCCGTGTTTTCATTTTGTTCCACTCATAAATCTAGATCACATAAGATATAAAAACAAAATGCATAAAGAAAATCCTACTTAATATGAACAAAAAAATTAAATAATATGAAATTTCCTTTAACACGATGAAAATACAAAGTAACAACACATGGTGGATGGGCTTGTTGAAGTCAAATGGAGTCCAAATCTCCTCATTGGGATGGGTCCTTTGCTTCCTTGGTGTGCTTCCTACTCCAACCCTAGATCACAAGGAAGGTAAAGAGGCTAGAGTATGGAATCAAGAGAAAGAGGTCCTCAAGATCCTAATGGCATTCGGGTACCATAAGCTTACTTAGATGGATTGAAGAAGATGATGATCTCAAGTGCTTTATTTATGGCTGGGTAGTGGATAACCCTATTGACATGGTATTCTTAATAGTGGTTAAAAATGACTCCATCAAAGTTAAAAATAGCAATTAGGGTTTGATACCATCCACAAGTAACTAATGTCATCTAATTTTTTCTAAAATCATGTTATAGTAGAATTTAGGGCATAAACGAGTTGAAATTTGGTGTTGAACAAGTTGAAATTTTGGTATTAATAATTTTTTAATTTTGGTTTTAAGTTTTTAATGTGTAAAATTCAATATTTAAATTAATAAATGTTTTTTAAGAATGAAGATGATAATTATTTATTGATATTAATTTTGATTTATTCCATTTAAAAAATAATAAAAGTAAACTAATTTTATTTATAAAAAATAATAAAAGTAAATTGATTTTGTTTATAATAATAATAATCTATTTTTATGGTCACGGTAAACTGGCTAACTAATCCTTAGACAAAAGTAAGAATTCTTAAACACTCAATACTTGATAGATTGCTAATGCACAAATAATATAAATCTCTTATTATGTGATTATCCATAATAGAATGTGATTGGGATGAACAAGATTTTAGCATGACAAGTTATATGCATATGTAATAAGTCAATGATTGACAATATGTTTTTTTCCATCATGTTTATTACATGGTGAATAGTGTGGTATAAGGGATAGAAAAAGATGATACATATTCAATCATTGACTTATTGCATAGTGCTTAATTTTCTTCTTTCAACATGGATTTTCCTCCAAATTGTTATTAGAGATCTATTTTCATTATGCTTTATTATTTTTGCTCATTTATAACAAATCAAGGTGCAAGAGATTCAGAAACTAGGTAAGAACAAGAAGATAACTTTTACTAACGAGGAGATTGAGCCCAAATTTCATAAAATAAATTATTTTACCTTAAAAATAGTCCAATTTTTACAGAAAATATATAAAATCCTTAGAAATTTGAATATTTTTATAAAAATATAGCCAAACATTTTATAGTTTGCATATTAAAGATTGATAAAATTGACCAAATTTTCTACATTCTAAAATAAATTTTCATCCTTAAAATTGTCCTTAATTTGATTTCTTAAAAAATGTTGAAAAATGATTTACAAAAACAAACAATGAAATGACACAACTCAAATTAAAGCTAAGCTAATGAAGTGCAATTTTGGTTCTCTCTGAAGCAAATTAAAACCAGTGAAGTGCAATTTTGGTTGTCTCTAAAGGTTCTTTAACTCTTATTCATTTCTGATACTGAACATTTAGGTTTATGGATTTGAGTGGTAGCAATGGATGAACAAGCAAGTGAAAATACATGATGGTATACAAAGTTACAGTTGTACTCAGAAACGTTTTAAGACGATTTCCTCAGGGGGCTTTCTACATTTAATCTCTATATTTTTATCAACAAAGATATAGATATTTATGTTGAATATTTAGCTATGTGAGATTCGATTGGTAGCATTGTATAAACAAGCGAAAAGGCTTGACAATATACAAAGTTTTAGAATTTATACTGAAATGTTTAAAAATTACCTGAACCACATGTATAGTTATGCTAGCATACTTATGTTTTGTTGTCTTGTTAGATTTAAACCATGCCAAATACTTCATGATTACGTTGATTACAAACATGAAACATTGGTTCTTATTATTGTTTAAGTGTAATTTTCTTTTAAATTTGTTTAAGTGTAATTTTTTTTAATTTTTTTTTTTAACTATTCATACTTTTATAAATTTAATCTTATATACTTAATAAATTTAAAAATAAAATAAAATAAGATAGTAATATTTATATACTATATTCTTATTATTTCCATTATGTAATAGGGTTTTTAAAATCATAAAAAAAATATTATATATTTTATATTTATGTATATTATATACCACTTCTTTCTTCATTATCTATGAATATGATTGTTAAGTAATTTGATATAACAAAATATAAACTCTTTCAAACTATTCATAAAAAAAAAAAAATATTGTATATTCTATATTTATGCAAACTATATACCACTTCTTTCTCCAGTACCTATGTATACAACAAGATTGTTGAGTAAGTAATTTGGTATAACAAGATTGTTGAGTAAGTAATTTGGTATAACAAAGATTGTTAAGTAAATAATTTCTTCACTATCTATGAATATAATTGTTAAGTAATTTGATATAACAAAATATAAACTCTTTCAAACCATTCATAAAATATAAAAAAATATAAACTCTTTCAAACCATTCATAAAAAAAAATATTGTATATTCTATATTTATGCAAACTATATACCACTTCTTTCTCCAATACCTATGTATACAACAAGATTGTTGAGTAAGTAATTTGGTATAACAAGATTGTTGAGTAAGTAATTTGGTATAACAAAGATTCTTAAGTAAGTAATTTCTTCACTATCTATGAATATAATTGTTAAGTAATTTATATAACAAAATATAAACTTTTTCAAACCATTCATAAAAAAAATATTATATATTTTATATTTATGCAAACTATATACCACTTCTTTCTCCAGTATCTATGGATACAACAAGATTGTTGAGTAAGTAATTTGGTATAACACAGATTGTTAAGTAAGTAATTTGGTATAACAAAATGTAAACCCTTTCAGACCATATTAACCAAAAACGTTCTTTCAACAATAGGGAAGGAGTCCATATTTGCATTACCTTTGCATGTAAATTAAGTAAGTAATTTGATATAACAAAATGTTCTTTCAACAATACGGAAGGAGTCCATATTTGCATTACCTTTGCATGTAAATTAAGTAAGTAATTTGGTATAACAAAGTGTAAACCCTTTCAACCAAAAGCGTTCTTTTCTTTCAACAATAGGGGAGGAGTCCATATTTGCATTACCTTTGCATGTAAATTAAGTAAGTAATTTGGTATAACAAAGTGTAAACCCTTTCAGACCATATTAACCAAAAGCGTTCTTTCAACAATAGGGGAGGAGTCCATATTTGCATTACCTTTGCATGTAAATTTTGATTTAATGAATACGAAACATTATTTGCATTACGTTTGCGTGTAGATTTTGACTTAATGAAGGTTAAACATTCTTTTAAAATAAATAGACTTAATGAATGCCAAACATTATTTGCATTACCTTTGTGTGTAGATTTTGACTTAATGAAGGCCAAACATTCTTTTAAAATAAATAGAGGATTGTGTTCTCTCTTTATATATGTTCTTGATTTATGTAAATAGTTTATGTGGATGTCAATGGAAGAGTATATAACCTACTAGAACATGTAACCCACT